>CP130733.1:31954084-32174321 GCA_030553155.1 Nippostrongylus brasiliensis | reverse complement strand
CATAATGTTCTGAGTTCGAAATTCGTATGCTACTGTGACGAACATGGTGGATCAAATTTATTATGGCCTAATGTCTTGACTTGAACATCGTCCTCAAAGGCCTAAAAATGTAAAGGACATTAGACCATAATAAATTTGATCCACCATACTGACCTCGTTCGGCACTGCATACGAATTTCGTAACATCATGCCGTTTTAAAGAAGAGAGAACTTGAAGAGCTCTGAGTTTGGTTTTCTTCAAAAACGTCAAAGTTCAAAGGAAAATTGATTAATGTAATATTTAAAAGTAAACCAAAAACGAAAAGCAGACGTAGCAGCACACCAAAAATCGTACCCGACAAATGCATGAAGCTTCTCGCCTCAAGTAAGGGAGCGCTGAAGCGGCAAAGGGCACAAATCTGGAATTTTTTTGGAGGTGCTTAGCCTCGAGCTGCGTCTAAGCTCTGCCTACGTCGCTTTCCGAGAAGTAGTCGACGCGAATTGTAGGCCATAGAATAGTTTCGGCCAATTTTTCCTTTTCATAACAACAGAATAATTATGCACTTTTGAAATGCTCATGGAGGGAAATCATTGCCCCCCTCAACCACGTTCCCGACAATCGAGGCCTTTTATTGGACAAGCCAGTGCGAGTGGAAACTTGGCCCTCTCTTTGGATGAAGATTTCATGGTCCATTCAAAGCATTGCCCTCTTCTGGAAGCTATAATGGTAAGACAAAAACGACGAAAGGAAGAAATGGTACTGGAACCGCAGAGTGTTATTGTTCCCGAAACAGGAATGGAGCACCGTTTTTGAACTGATTCACAAAACGAGCAAAATTGTAGCTAATCTTTTGTTTAGTATATGCATGTCAACCCTATTCACGCCATACACTTGTAAAAAATGTAGAATTTAAGACTGCTCAAATCTAGAAAGGCAGAAAAGAGGAAGAAAATCGGCATCCACAAACTAATCACTTGAGTGGATCATGTAAGTTAACTTGACAGTGAAAAGGGTGACATAGCAAGAAAAAATTGAAGGAAAAATACTACAAAATATCAAATCAAAGTAAAAAAACCGATTTACGGAGATAACACGGGATGAAGATTGGCTGGCCGCTCGGGTGAGGATCTTTTGAAATCTCACAAAAAGCTCACATGAATTGAAGACTAATCACAACCTCATGGAATATTAGAATTTGCCATGAAAGTCTATCAATAGTCAATTAATCTGGAAGAAGAAGAGTATAAGGCGCACAGAAGCACGAGGTGATGGTTTGTGTAATACGATTGCAAGCCATTTCGTGTATCAATTGCAAGATCTCTTCGGCAAAGAGATGCATGGTGAGAACAAGTTCAAATGACCCAGTTATGACATGATCATGAGGTGATCACGTTACAAACTTTGCCCGAAATAGACTTATCCACTGCGACAGCTCGTGAGGAAAAGGAATATACCATCGAGAAAAAGAAACGAGGACAATTAGAATTAAAGTAAACATGCTCGTTCGTGGATTAAATGAAGGTTATGTGAATATATGAAATAGAAGATGACAAATAGTATGTTCGAATGGCGCTCTTGAGACCTTCTGTAAGCTCAACGTGCTACGCAAACGAAAAACGAACACTATCGTGAAAATTCGCTTTATTATGGAACTGATGATTTCCTCAATCTTCCTATTGTATAGAATTACTTTGATCTATAAGGAACAACCCTTCGACGCTGTGGTTTGATAATTTTACCTTGCCATGTCCCAAAGGATTTTGGGAGGAATGCTCTTTTCAGAGCAGCATAATTAACCCTGCGCTCTGGAGACTTTCCGGATTCTTTCAAAACATCCGCTATACGAACGGCGATATTCATTCTGATGTGAAATCCAGGAGAAGCACATACTTTCGTTGATGTAACCGTTGTAACAAGGGAAGAAAATTGCCAATAATGAAGCGGTGAAGAAGTAAGACGGAAATGAATGAAGAACTGAAAACGAGATGGTCATCTTGAGAGGTTTGAAATCGCAAACAGCTCTATCTAGTTCAAGAAAACAGTTCAAGGAAAGTCTCACACAAATGAGATCATTCACTAATTGTGTCCAGTTGAAAAGCAAATATTGAAATATGAGAAAGTAGAGAGGTTTTCAGAGTTACGCCGTCAAATTTTCTTAACTAAAACTTGAGCAGAGAACTCACATCATGTTGCAGCGCTGGTGCGACCACCGGTGGAGGTGATGAGACTAATCACAATGGTAAATATTGACGCTCATAATCATCTGATAATGACGGAGTAGCATGTATAGAAAAACATTCTGATCATTTTATGGATGACCCTAACGTTCCGATACCATTCACAGCACTGCAGTTGTAGTATTTTTTGCAAGGATCGACAACAAGCTCGAGTAACTTTTACAAGATAAGAAAGATAACAAAAAATAAAAAGAGAGAGGATTGGCCAGCCCTCTCGGAATTCGTCTTATGCTGAGAATTTTAGGGTCAGCAAAAAAAGCGTATTTCGTCTTGGTATACCCAGCTGTGGACGGGTTGCAGGCCTGTTAACATGGGCAAGGATCGATCGCGCTCCCGTGCTGGTGGAAGTAAAATACTAGAACATCACACCCCTTAGCAGGTTTGTCCTAAACCATCAGGAGAAAGGTTTGTCCTAAACCATCAGGAGATTTCATATCTTTATTTTTGCCGACCTAGTCACGACAAGTGGAATCAATGTCGCTTCGATTGGTAGGTTTAGCTTTCCATGACACCCATATATAAAATAAATTCCAAATTGCAGCTCTTCCCCCTTCTGGGAAAGGCCTCGTTCAATCAGTCAATTTGGCCTTTTCAAGAATAAGAAAGATTCGAACGTGATAGTTAACCAGGCAGAAAAGGTTACACTGGTAGAAATACGACTGTCTATAGGGAATAAATTAGCGACGGAATGTGGTAGATATAGGCGTGTAGGGTAAATGAGCGACGCCTGAGTGGGCAGAGCATTCGCTGGTCATTAACCAGTTTCGGTTCAGTCTGGAAAGGCAACGTTATCGCCAACAACGATTTATTATTTACCGGTAAGCGAGCTGTGAAAACGATTGCCAGTGCAGACGGAGAACAATAAGGAGAAGATAGAGAACTCATTGAGAGAAGGGTTTTTCAATTAATCGGTCTCCGACTTCTTTGAGAACATCTGTGGTAAGATATCTTCATTCTACGGGAGTCTGCATGGACACGGACATGGCAGGACGAAATAAACGTCAAACTCCCATGAAAGCCTACCAAGTCGTATCAGCTGATATTGGTGGTCTGAGACCGTCACCCGCCTTCAAAAGCGTATTTCCTGCTTTTTCTCCATTTCGAAGTTCCCCTGAGGCACTATTTCAAAGATGTTTTCTCTTAGGCAGCAGTGGACCCGACAATGCAGAGATGTTTCTAAATCTTTTATCAAGTGATTTCTGTTAATACTAGACCGGTCTAAGAGCAGAGTTAATGTAAAATACAATAAAGCCGTGGACGGTTCTGATAAGAGAGCCATAATGGTTGATTAGCTTCATTCTGGTCTCATAAAAACTGTTACTATTATTTTTTGGCCTTTCTGATGACAGAACAAATGTATTGAAAAAGCCTACGAAGATCATTAGTATATATCTTGAGCTTTAATCTACCTAGAAACATCTCTAGAAAATCGAAAGACTCGTTTGATGTGACATTTATGGAAGATTTCAAAGGACGATGAGACAGGAGAGCAGCAGCAGAATGAAGCGAATAGATAAAAATGTTGGGTATGTGCTAAAACAGTACTCCGAATTTTCTTTACTTCACTGTGACCTCAAAAATCAGTTTCACCTATTAACAACACAAAATTTCTCCTGTGAAGAAGGAAATCATCAGAGGAAGACCAGAGTGAGGCAGAGCTCAAAAAGAGAGAAAAGTCACGATTGGGCAGTTCTTCAGCGAAAACCGAGACAAGATTTTATAGAAAGTTTGAAATTTTCCTTACACAGTTGGGGTGAAATGAATGAATATTTGCCAAAAATGATTGGAAAGAAGCATTTGGCACAGATAACAAAAATTCCATGTGTCCCGAGTGTCGGCAATCGAAACTGTTCTTCTAGCACGGTCAGTCACAGCAAGGGAAAGCGACTGACAGATCGGATGCAATCACGTTACTGGAAAAAACGTTGACAGATTGGATTTTACGACCCTTGCAACAAGATCCGGAAAGCAGACAAGAGAAACGTAAAAAACACGGCACCGCAAAAGCCAGCCACTCATCGAACGCTAACACAAATTATACCCTGATCCTCGAAAAAACTTTCATTAGGTGGGTCAATCGATCATCACAGATTACCCTGGCTGGATCTTAAGTTAGAACGAAGCTCAGTCGTTGATCGTTGAGTGAGGAGAGCTGAGGATTGATCTGTCTAAACTTTCTGTGCCGTTCTTCAGCTTTGACAGGGTTTACCTTTGGGAAGCCTAGAGAAAATCAAATCTGCATGTTCCTCACAGAATTTGGTTGAATCTGTGAATTATGCCTACCCAAGGAGAAGCTCTTTCTATGTTCAGCTGTCTGTGACCCACCGTAACGTACCACATGGAGAGGTGAAGCGCCATGTCGAAGGAAGGTTTTTGAAAACGACACACAGAGCGGTAGTGACATTTGAACAGCACTATCTGCTTCCGAGAACAAGCGTTGTTATGAAAAACTGCAACAGAAAGCAGATAACAGCGCAGAGAAAATAGCGGTATGTCGGAAAACTACGTTTGGTTTGAGAAGTGAAATTAAAGTTCCGTGAAGAATCTACTCGATATTACTAGCGCGGGAACTTGAAGTGACCTCTACGAGGGTCTAGACGGTTAAAGGTCGTGTTTGTGTTATTACAAAAGGTGCGTCAAATGTCTTTGAACTCAGATAATTGGCCGTCTTAAGGGCTATTTTGAAGCAAATGGAACGAAATTATTCCAGTTTATTACTTTAGACATTGTACACATGAAACGTAGTTAGGTTTCGAAACAGCCTCCTTTGGCACGATCACAGGCATTAAGTCTTCTAGGGAGCGCATCTACAGCGGCGCGTCACCGAAGGATCCTGTTCACCGACGAGTCTGTTTTCACGATTGAACAATTTCTCAATCACTGAAACGACAGGATTTTTGCCAAAAATATAGGAGAAGCTAATCAGCACGGGTATGTGGCGGAAAGATCAGGACATCCGAAGTTTGTGTTGGTTTTTGCAGGGATAGCAGTAGATGGGAAAACGCCACTGATTTTTGTGGATAAAGGCCTCAAAATCAATAGTCAGAACTACCTCGAAGACATTCGAAGAAAGGAAACTCTTCTCAGGACATGTGGACACTTCTAAAATACCAGCCGGACACATCAGCAGGACTCCGCACGTGCCCGCAGGGCCAAAATCGTACCGAAGTGGTGTGCCGACAACTTTCCTGATTTCAACTCAGCAAAGAATGGCCACCACACAGCCCAGACCTCACTCCGATGGACTTCTCAATCTGGTCTGTATCAAAGAGCAAGGTCTGCTCAACACCACATAAGGACATTTTCCATGAACGACTGTCGTTGAATCTTGGCATGGTGATTATTGTAGTGGCTGATAGTATCAGTGTAGCCAATTAGCCAAGATGATACAAGTTTATTTCGGCTGACGTTTCGGCGAGTCCGCCTTCTTCAGAGCCTGGAAGAGACAAAAGGAATTTGAGAAATCACTCGTTCAAGAACAATTTCAAGTTCCAGCGGCGAATCAGAAGGCACCAGGAGAGAAAGACGAATCGCGAATAGGGCAACACAACCAGACCTGGGCAAGTAGAACACCAATGCAAACCACAAGCTACAGGCGATACATAAGGTAATGTGGCCACCCTAACGAGTCTCTGGCCGACTGTCCTTCGGGTCAAGCCCGCACAGGTCAGCGAATGCTGCCAGCTCCTGTGTCACCTCCACGCGTTCTTCCTTCCTATTGATCGTGGGGTTTCTCACGGCAATCCACAGCGCTTCGAGGGTCTTCCGCGCCGAGATTTCGGATTCGCGTGACAGTATCGCTACCGCCACCTCCACCATCGCGCCATCGTGACACCGCAACCGATGCTCACCCAGCGGCTCCGATATATCGCACCTACGCAGCGTGCCCAAATGCTCTTTAACGCGCTCCCCAAGGGGTCTACCCGTCTCACCGATATACTCCCCGTTGCAGACCGTGCACTTTATGAGGTACACCACTCCCGAGACCATGCAATCTCCCTCCTTTCCAGTTGGGCAGACTAGGCACTGGCGTGTTCTACAGACAGAATCGTATAATCGATTCCTTACGAGCCGTGCTTTGAGATTGGAGGGTGGTACTTCGACTACACGGATCATGTTATCAAGACCAGCCTTGCGAACGCAGTTTCGTATCTCAGTGCCGATTTCGTCTGAGACAAAAGGCACCTTGAATACAATTCTACTATCGTTCGGCCGTTTTCGTCCTGATACCACTGCCGGTGGCCGAATACCTCTTGGCATGTTTTGGTCTGGGTACCCATTCTCGATGGCAATGCGATTGGCCAACTGCCATGACTCCGACTTCAGGTCGCTGTTCGACGATACCATAGTTGCCGTTCGAAACATGTTTTTGACAACGGCTTTCTTCGTCTGCGACGGGTGGGCAGATCTGAAATGGACGATGATGTTCTTGCTACTGGGCTTTCGATACCATCTCGTGTGGAACTTGCCCCGTGCGAGACTGACCTGCACGTTGAGGTACGGCAGCCAGCGACCTGTCGGTTTTTCTCTTGTGAGCTTAATGTTCTCTGCTTGGTTATTAAGTAGATCGAAGCAGAGATCCATTTCTTCTTGCGTGGCGCACACAATGAAACAGTCATCAATGTAGCGACAGTAGAGCAGGGGTTTGCGTTCAAGGATAGGCGTCTCGATCTTGGACATGAACGCAATAGCTAGAACTGGAGCCAGACGCTGGCCCATGGCAAGCCCGCTGACCTGCTTATAGTAGCTATTCGACCACTTGAACACGTTGCACTGTAAGCACTCATTGGTGAGAGTCATAACTTGAAGAACGCGTGGAGGTGACACAGGAGCTGGCAGCATTCGCTGACCTGTGCGGGCTTGACCCGAAGGACAGTCGGCCAGAGACTCGTTAGGGTGGCCACATTACCTTATGTATCGCCTGTAGCTTGTGGTTTGCATTGGTGTTCTACTTGCCCAGGTCTGGTTGTGTTGCCCTATTCGCGATTCGTCTTTCTCTCCTGGTGCCTTCTGATTCGCCGCTGGAACTTGAAATTGTTCTTGAACGAGTGATTTCTCAAATTCCTTTTGTCTCTTCCAGGCTCTGAAGAAGGCGGACTCGCCGAAACGTCAGCCGAAATAAACTTGTATCATCTTGGCTAATTGGCTACACTGATACTATCAGCCACTACAATAATCACCATGCCAAGATTCAACGACAGTCGTTCATGGAATATTCTTCGTGACGTACCAGCTGCATATTCCCGACTGGTTATGGACGCCTTGTCTCTAAGACAGAAGATCGTCTTAGCTAGACAGGCTACCCACTTCCTCAAACGATGCTTCCACCACCATGTCATTCCACGGTTCATCCAAGCCAAACAACTTCACATGGTATGTGGTCGACCAAAGGACGACAAGGCTACGAAGAAGATCGAGCTGCACATCCTGAGGACAGCGATTAGTAGTAAGCAAGATTGTTTGTATAAGTTGTTGAATAAGTGTGTGTCTAAGGAATTGTGTTGTGAACGTTTCTTGCCGAGTCCCCTTTGGAAGAGGATAGTGGCGGAGTCAAGGGGTGTTTGTGATTTGATTCGTTCTAGAGCGAAAGTAAGGTTACAGCGCAAGTTTCAGGAGTTACTAGGCAGAGGGAGCAATCGCGGAGAAGGTGACCACCTTTCCTGCAGCAGTAGGCCCATGTCTGCCCTTGATACCGGGGATATTGGGGATAGTGTGCGCCCCCATAGAGTCACCGTCATTGGCGATGTCACCTTGTCGCGGGACGCCTTGGCTACATTGGAGCTGGGCCCCAGTTTCGCCCCCAGCCGTGGGCTATCGCATGGCGCAGTGCGCGAAATCGTTTGCAGTCTGCAAGGGTTGCGTGATCGGTTGCGGGGTAGGGCCAAAATCGATGCGCTAGGCGGTCAGCTGGTCCCCGTAGGCAGCGCGCTCATCCCAACGCCGCCTTTCCCGGGTTCATTTCTGAGCACGCAGCCACCCAATCGATCGATCGATGCCAAGTTTCGGATACTGGCCACCTCTTTGCTGACAGTTGTGCAGAGGGGGATGAAGAAACATACTATCCCAAACCTGACACCTGGTCAACGCAGGGGTTTGAAAGAAATTAAGGAGCTTGTAAGTCGTGGCGCACTAAAAGTGGGTGTCAGTGACAAAGGAGGAGAGTTTGTGGTACTTCCACAAGAGATGGACAAGACGATTACTGCACTCCACCTCCAGGACAGCAGTATTTACGCGAAATCCACTTGCAAGGAGTTTACTGCGCAGTCAGATCATCTGAAACGGACATGGACGTCGATCGCAACAGAGGCCAGATTCGATCCGAAACTTATAACGAGGCTCAAGTGCACTAATCCCATCTGTCCGGTGCTCTACGTTTTGATCAAGACCCACAAGTTGCCCACGGGGGATGCCACCAATGACCCATCGCAGTTTAAGGTAAGACCTATTATCAGCGGCGTTGGGGGTCCCACAGATCGCGTTTCCTGGCTGCTCAACTTGGTGCTTAAGCAAACCCTTAATTTCCTTCCAGCCCACCTTCCCAATACCACCGCTTTCCTGGAAAAGCTCCGAAAAGTACCGGTGGAAGGAAATTGCTTCGTGGAATCATTTGATGTCACATCGCTGTACACAAATGTTCCTAAGGACCGCGCGATGCAGGCCGTGCACGAAATCCTGGAAGAACATCAAGGCCAACTCAATTTCTATGGGCTAAGCATAGCACAAGTTATGACTCTCACCAATGAGTGCTTACAGTGCAACGTGTTCAAGTGGTCGAATAGCTACTATAAGCAGGTCAGCGGGCTTGCCATGGGCCAGCGTCTGGCTCCAGTTCTAGCTATTGCGTTCATGTCCAAGATCGAGACGCCTATCCTTGAACGCAAACCCCTGCTCTACTGTCGCTACATTGATGACTGTTTCATTGTGTGCGCCACGCAAGAAGAAATGGATCTCTGCTTCGATCTACTTAATAACCAAGCAGAGAACATTAAGCTCACAAGAGAAAAACCGACAGGTCGCTGGCTGCCGTACCTCAACGTGCAGGTCAGTCTCGCACGGGGCAAGTTCCACACGAGATGGTATCGAAAGCCCAGTAGCAAGAACATCATCGTCCATTTCAGATCTGCCCACCCGTCGCAGACGAAGAAAGCCGTTGTCAAAAACATGTTTCGAACGGCAACTATGGTATCGTCGAACAGCGACCTGAAGTCGGAGTCATGGCAGTTGGCCAATCGCATTGCCATCGAGAATGGGTACCCAGACCAAAACATGCCAAGAGGTATTCGGCCACCGGCAGTGGTATCAGGACGAAAACGGCCGAACGATAGTAGAATTGTATTCAAGGTGCCTTTTGTCTCAGACGAAATCGGCACTGAGATACGAAACTGCGTTCGCAAGGCTGGTCTTGATAACATGATCCGTGTAGTCGAAGTACCACCCTCCAATCTCAAAGCACGGCTCGTAAGGAATCGATTATACGATTCTGTCTGTAGAACACGCCAGTGCCTAGTCTGCCCAACTGGAAAGGAGGGAGATTGCATGGTCTCGGGAGTGGTGTACCTCATAAAGTGCACGGTCTGCAACGGGGAGTATATCGGTGAGACGGGTAGACCCCTTGGGGAGCGCGTTAAAGAGCATTTGGGCACGCTGCGTAGGTGCGATATATCGGAGCCGCTGGGTGAGCATCGGTTGCGGTGTCACGATGGCGCGATGGTGGAGGTGGCGGTAGCGATACTGTCACGCGAATCCGAAATCTCGGCGCGGAAGACCCTCGAAGCGCTGTGGATTGCCGTGAGAAACCCCACGATCAATAGGAAGGAAGAACGCGTGGAGGTGACACAGGAGCTGGCAGCATTCGCTGACCTGTGCGGGCTTGACCCGAAGGACAGTCGGCCAGAGACTCGTTAGGGTGGCCACATTACCTTATGTATCGCCTGTAGCTTGTGGTTTGCATTGGTGTTCTACTTGCCCAGGTCTGGTTGTGTTGCCCTATTCGCGATTCGTCTTTCTCTCCTGGTGCCTTCTGATTCGCCGCTGGAACTTGAAATTGTTCTTGAACGAGTGATTTCTCAAATTCCTTTTGTCTCTTCCAGGCTCTGAAGAAGGCGGACTCGCCGAAACGTCAGCCGAAATAAACTTGTATCATCTTGGCTAATTGGCTACACTGATACTATCAGCCACTACAATAAGGACATTTTGTCGCTCAAACGAGCTTTGAAGAAAGCCTGAGAAGAAACTGATATAGAAGTCCTGCGCGCCGCTGTAGATGCGTTCCCTATGGAACTTAATGTCTGCGTTGGTGCCGAAGGAGGACGTTTCAAAACCTAATTATGTTTTTATGTGTACAATGTCCAAAGTAATAAATTTTATGAACTTCATTTAATTTGGTTTAAAATAGCCGTTAGGGCGGCCAATTATCTGAGTCCGAAGACTTTTGACCCTGTAGATCGCTGGGACTACCTCCATGACCGAATTCGCTTACTCACCCAGTTTCTTTATCTTTTAGGTGAAGGTTTCGGCATTGATCAGTTCACTAAAGATGTGCCATGGAGTCGTCTTCCACTCAGAATCGTTGATGCACGGTCAATGCATGGAGTTGCGGAGGCCAGTGGATATACCAAGTCAGTGCCATTACTTTTCCAGACATGTATTTGATACCATTTTACGCGATCCCTGAAGTATGGAAGGTTTGGTTAGCCCGAGCGAGGACCGACCGCTCCACGGTGCGGCTATCAGTGGCGCCTCTTACCACTGTAACACGCGCGTCCAGTTTCTTCGTAATGAACACAAGTAGCCGCTCTCACTTGGTAAAAAATGAAGCTTTGAAGTAAAAAATGTCTGAGAGATTGGCCAAAGCAAGAACGAGGCCTGGAGCAGGAGCAGCGGCTATGGTGAAGCACACAGTAAAGACCAAGAGGACGCCATCGTAGAAAAGAAGCAGTTGGTCCGCGGGAACGCCTGTACGAAGAGTTCGGACTATAAATTGGGGTTGTTTCCGGGTGAGAATTAGGTTGTATGGCTACAAAAACGAGCATCAGCTGTTCTACAATAGTTGAGGAATGTTATTATTATGTTATGTGTGCCCGACTGTCAGAATATTATACGGTTTATTGTGATAATCACAAACCGGTTGCCTATTATTTTAACACTGGAAATGGGCCAAATTCCCGTTCCAAATAACCAATTAGACTGTCTAACAATGCCCACCGCTCGTTGTTCACTGGAATGAGGGTTCCTATGACAGTTTTTCCTTCAATAACTGTCACAAGTGCCGTAAGGATTCGTTTCGTTCTCTCTCTCGCGCCACTCCAACACTTTCCGGGGAAACCATGTTTGAGATGTAAAATTCAGCAAAAATGTTTTAAACGAAAAATAGGCAGTTGATATAAACTGTATTAATTGTCTAGATATAAACAACAACAGTTGGAGCCTTGTTCCCAACTACAGACTTGAGATTGGTAGGTGTCAATAAAATGAAGGAGGAAATGAGGAAAACGAGGAAATGAAAGAGAAAAAGCGAGGGAAAAAGAAGGAAAAAATGTCAACTACGATGAACCTATCACTGTGGACTGTGAAAGCCAAGAAATAATGCACTTTTCAACGTCTCTCTATTGGATATCCGGATCTATATCAATGTCATGGTTGATCTCCTGCACGTTTTGAACGTCACTCGTAAACAACATGAAGTAAACAACCAAACAAAAAAATAACAGGTTGACAACTGATCAGTTTCAAAAAATTTGCAGAGGTTTAAACGTGATAACATTGGCGTTTCTCTTATTGAACACGCTAAAAGAAGAAAGGAAGTGGTCGAGCGTTCACATTTAAGGAAAAATACCATTTTCTAATATTTTTCAGTGTTGTTATGTTCTTGTCAAATTCCCCCAAAGCACTTTGATGGAGGAATTTTGTAGTATACGAGCCCGAAAGTGAAGAAGCGACTGGCCAGAGCAGCCAAGTGAAGAGGTGCTAAAGTGGACGACGTTCGTGTTTGCGGACATTGTGCTATCACAAACAAACCGACCGCCCAAAATATGTGAACACGCGACATCATCGCTGGTGATAATCGCACACAGAATGCAAATCAGCTGGAAGTTGTTTCCAGGACAATAAACTACGCCTACGAACAGGTAATTGAGCATATGGGTCCAGATTCATCACTGGTATACCCCCGATAAACCCCGAGATGTAGACCAAACGGCGTCCACCTTTCTCTACTTATTCTAGACTTCCTATGTTAAACGCAATCTTATGATGACCTAAAGATTCGTGTGCATTTCAGATGCTGAATTCCTTTATTCACAACTCTACAATAACAAATAAATGGTCAATAAGGATAGCATGGTTGAGCACGATTCTGTGGCGGATCACTGAAATGAATTCTGCGTAACCGTGATACCCTAAGTGATTATTCGACTGATTTTTCGAGGATGAATAAAAGATGTCAGAATCTGCAATGCATACGAACTTCTGGATCACCCTAATAGTTCGAGTTGATTGAGAAAACTCGCAAAAAATGAAACTGGTTCTATGCAGACGAGAAAAATAAGGGTGGGTTCATTAGACCGTTCAGCAATTCTAGAAGAATATAGACATAACCTTCAAAAATGGTCTATCCAGTGGAAAAATGATCCCAGGGCATGACTCTCCTAAACGAGAACAAAGGTTAACGGATCAGTGGTGTAGCGGTCTGGCATCACTCGCCGACCCGAATAGAGCTTCCCATGCGGTTAACGTACACCGAGGCATTTTACTACCAAAGCATCAAGCCGAAAGGACGTGATTAAATGTTCTGGAAATGTCTATGAAAGAAGGAAGAACGCATGGAAATGACCCAGAAGCCAACATTTGGGATTTGACGAGAGGGAGAGTCAGCCAGGGACTCGCCAGGACGGCAACATTTCCTGAGGAATCTCCCCGAACATTTGACTTTCATTCTTTTTCCACTCGACTAGATCTGATTGTTTTCTTTCTAAAATCTTTTTAATCACCGCTGTGATTTAAAATTATTATTTATTATGATTTGAAATTGTCGCTGATGAGTGATTTCAAAACATCACTTCTCTCTTCCACTCCCCGGCAAAGGCCGATTAGCGTCAATTTTAACCGTCCCAGTTCAGTCAATTTGTATCAATATTGGCTTATCGTGGTGCAGTGGTAAGAGGCGCTACTGACACCCGTACGGTCGAGCAATCGATCCCGGCCCAGGCTCTCCAAGCCTTCCATCCCTCCGTGGTCGGGTAAGTTGGTACCAGACTTGTCTGGGAAGGTGAAGACACTGACTTGGTATAGCGGCTGGCCCCCGCAAGTCATTGTATAGGCCAAGTACGCATCTTTCGTGCCTCTACGATTCTGAATAGAATACAAATGCGGAGGCGCTTCCTTCGGGGATTGCTCAACGCCAACCCCTTTACTTTTACCTTTTTATTGGCTTCAGAATGCTAGGTAGACCTTGAGAATAATGAAGGAATATTAAGAATAAAGTGCCATATATCGCGTTGAGCTTCGAAGTGTGAGTTTAAATGGAATGATTCTCATCGGCTTTCCATGGATACTATCACTACATCAGATTCCGTTCTCCATCAAATGTAATTGTTTGCCACCACGACTGCACTTATTCCACCATGGGCCTGTTACTGTTTTTATTTCATAGCACTTTAATTCCAGCGCGAAGGCTATCGTAGTACATTTTAAGTGTTTACAAACAAAAAGAACTACGATCCACGAATAATTCGAAATTAGCACTTATAATTTGCACCCGCGTACTCACAAAAGGTCAACTGATGCTATATAAATGCGGTAGGCAGAATCACAATTGTTTCCTCAACAGCACTGAGTCACCAATGCCTAAAGCTGTCGCTACAGTCTTGTTAGCGCTCATCTTGCCAGCGGTGTCGATTATGGAATTTCCTTTAGATCCTGTGAAAGGATGGACACAGGAGTGTGAGTTTTTTTAGTTTGAAATTCAATTTTTTGTGAATATTCGTATATATATATATACAATAAGATAACTATATAGCACATTATTATATACACTTGTGTGTACACAAAAGTTCATGTATATATGTGTATATATATTCATATATACACATATGTACATGTATATATATGTGTATATATATATATATGTATTCATAGCTCAAGAAAAACACGTTAGTAAACAAGAAGGTCACTTTGGTTGAGCACAATTCTTCAACGGATCGCCGGCAATGAATTGTGCTTAACCGAAGTGACATTCTTGGTCATTAATTTGTTTTTCTTGAGCTATGAATAAAAGAAGTGAGTTTTTTTTTAGTTTGAAATTCAATTTTTTGTGAATTCCGTTAGGCTAAAACAATAACACAACTTATCACTTTTATAATACTTTCACAAAAACCTCGTGATAGAGTTGAAGAAATCTTGTGGATGGTTGGCTCACATTCTGCAGGTTAGACCACCGGAACACTTTGATGTTCAGGCAGAATTATTTGCAGAATACAGCCAGATGTTGATAGTTGAATTTCGGTTTCAGTGAAATGCAAGGCGGCTCGTGTAAATGTGCAGATTCCCTACTTCGAACGTTACCACAAGGACATGGGAATGGTAAAAACTTGATTTTTTGCTTAACTTCTAAAATATAAACCCGCCAGTCAATTTTAGTAAAAAAGTGTTAAGAACCACTAATGAATGAATATAGGAAGGTCTAAGAGAGGAGAAAACTAAGGAAGACCTTGACTTTTGGCTCGCAAAACAAGACGCCTTTTAGTAACGGCTTAGAGGTTCGGATCCTTTCTGCTCCTTGCTTTGCAATGCCCAGTTTAAGGTCCAGCGGTCGCTCTGCTTTCGATAATTACCCTTTATACCCTCCATTTGCACTATATGTAGGTCTTCCAATAGTTCAGGGCTGGAGGCTGTGCTTTCTAACAATAAGAGATTTTTGACTTTCCTTACCTACCTATAGAAATGAGGAGATTAATTGGATTGGATCAAGATCAAGATCATATAAGCTGAACCATCTCCTGCCCTAGTTTGGCAGTATTCGTACTAAACAAAGCTAGAAGCATTCATTGTTAACATAAAATGATATTTAGCTTTTCTAAGGTTTTCCTTCGTTACAGCAGCTCAAATGCGAATATATAAAATATGCCCGAATTGCCGTAACACAATGGATGACGGGAAGACCGCAATCCATCGACAAGTCGTGGTGCAAGCACTCCAAAACAATGTAATATTTCCCACTTACTATGCTTTCAGAATATTACTAGTAATAATCAGCAATCAAGAGTTCAAGTAACGTCTTGCTTAATATTTTCGTCTCTGTTCGCTAATTTAAGTTTCCACTTTCTGCTTTCAGGAAGGAGAGATCGAGAACGTCATCGTGGCTTGCTAATCTTATGAAGAGAATGTCTAAGCGCGTGGTACGCACCTTTTTCCTCACAAATTAAGAGCAAAACTGTGCTAATTGCAACATGCCATATTTTCAGATACGAAAACTTGCCAGAACTCCATATGGAAGAGATAGACAGTACGGATGTTATGCTGACAGATCATACAACCATAAAGATCGAGCATACTCTCTCTATGTGATGTGTCTCTATAAGTAAGGTTTTACACATTTTTAGTAGACAATTGGTTCGTCGTTCACCAGTATGGCCGTTCATTTACCTCCGTATAGGAAAAGTGTGCTGCTGGTTCCTTCGACACGCCCAGAAAGAGAAAACCCAATCGTGATCCCTGGATCTCTGCAATGCCACCGGGACTTGATATCAAGTGAACCCCAACAGAGAAGGAGAAGGGAGACAGCAGGCGAACCACCTACCTAAACTGTTGTTCTCCGAGGGTAAAGGCAAAGATTGAGAGTCCACTAAGGACCTGCCGTGCATTCGTATTCCATCCGAACCGCAGGAGCATGGCGAATGCGTATTTGGCCAATACAAGCACTTACAGAGGCGCTATACCAACTCAGTGACATTATCCTTCCTAGACAAGCCTGATACCAAGCCTTAAGATGTGGGAGCCTTGGTTAACCTAGGCGAGCGTCGATCGCTCAACCGTGCTGGTGTCACTAACGACTCTTCACACTTCGTTTCTTGTTATGTATTTTAGGGCGGCGGAAGATTAATATATTACATTTATTAGCTAACGTTTCGATGGAATCACCCTCTTCGGAATCTGAAAGGGTCAAGACAATTTGAAAGACTATTCGACCAAACGTCACTTAGAATCTAACTGGAATTCACGATCGATTCTCCAAACTGCTAAGTCAAAGGAGAACGGGATAACATACCTCAGCCTGAGCCACAGATTGGCAGCAAAACGAGGAAGCGACGGGCAGGGGTCCCAGATGTATGGATGACCCCATATCAGAATGCCAGTTCTAGGTAGGGCCTGAGCTCCCGCATTATATACAGGCACTCCTCCGAAGGTGATTCCACCGATTACAGCTAAGAAATATAATATACCAGCCCTGTGTCGAGCTTAAATACAAGACAAGAAACAACCGTACGATGCCACGGTTCATACAGAGTCGTAGCTGGAGTCCTCACACTTCATCACTCACGTCCATCTCGGAGGGTACAGTCGTACTCTGAATAGAACGGCAGTCGAATCCATGGTCGTAGTTCCCGGGTTATATGGAGCTACTCCCTCTTCCTCATAATTTATTAGTACAGCTGCCAGGTTCTAATTCTGAACAGAGCTAAGAAATCAGTAGATGTCCTCAAAGGCATTAGTATCTTGCATCACTATGCCTAGGTTTATTAAATGTGAACAGACAGGGACATGACGTCCACTGAACGACATCCATTTAGACGCATTTTGGCAACCTCAAAGATTTTTCTTGCAGGAAAGGCGACAGAGAGACATGCCCCAAATAAGAGACTATGGTGGCAAAGTGGATGGAGCCTACACCGAAAGCCCTTTTCTTGCATTTATTGATCTTGAATTAAGTTTTGTACATGATTACATTGCATCTATCATTTCTTAATATAAAATCTGCAGAACCTGGAGAGCATGAAAGTAGCAAAACTTATGATATCACTTGAAGAAACATGGGTCTATTCAAGATATCTACGAAAGGAAAATCTGACGTCTTCCAGAACACAAGTCCATCAAAATTGCTTCATCAATCAATGAATGCTTAAAGCATGAATCAAATAAATGATGACGTTCGCAAAGCAAGACCATTGGCTTAAGTGAAAAGTCGGTCTTTGTAAATGTCTTTTTCTAGATTGGCTGAGGTGAGTACAAATGCTCGAGTGTTCATGAGCCCGATTTGAGGAGGCATACAACCTAATAATATGCATAATCTACTATTTGATAATTTTTTAAAATATCCACTGTTTGATAACGCAATCATAGCAAGAGCCGAATTTGTATGGCAGAATGTCAACTAACCGTCTCTGTGGAAAGTTTCGAAGAGTTTTGAAACTTTGAAAAGTTTGAAAGCTAATAAAGCGGCGTCGTACATATGTATATCGAAACGAGTATAGTGAAAACTGCGAAAAGATCAAACGGGCTCGACGGAATAATACATAAATAAAGTTGTAAAAAACTTGTATAAATATTGGCGTATCAACTTTAGTCTGCTAGATAGACCATAAATATTGGTGGTGCTTACCTCCTACTCATCCTCAAAGAAAGAAAAGAGAGACCAGAGAAAAGACTTGTCTTTTGCTGTATTAGGACTGCTTTTTTGGCGTAACTCCTTACGTTTCGTTTCATATCATTTTCTTTTCGTTGTTTTTTCCTCGATCCAGTTTACCTCTTGATTGTACCACTAGCCATCTTTTAGTACGTGTGTAAAAAAGTGCGAATAAATAAACAAATGAATAAATGCGGCCAAGAAATATTATATTTACATTGAAGTGATGTGCATCACATTAAGCTTCGAAGTGTAATTTAGATGGTGTAACTCTCGTTGGCTCCACTTGTCATTATTTGAAGGTAATAAGGCGGATTTCAAAGCAAAATTGGTGAAATTTACCACAAGGTCAACAAGGGTTAATGGGAAAAGTGTGGAGATGAGTGAAGACAAAGAGAAAACGCAAGTATTTAGCAAATCGTCGGGGAGTTTCGAACGAGAAACTCGCAAATTAGCACGGCCAGTTCGTGCCAGTTTGAGTCCTTCGTGGTTCGGTTGACTGGCAGGCACGATCGACCTTCGACAGGTGTTCTCAAGGACCTTTTCGTCCTTGCCGGCTCCTGTACGGTCACACCAGCTGAGGTGAAACGATCAAAACAGAAGGCGAAACCCCCGCCAGCGGGATGGGACCGTGGGGATGACACGAGCATCGCGACGATTTGGCGGCGATCATCGTAGGCATCCGTGTTTCAAAGCAAAATTGGTGAAATTTACCACAAGGTCAACAAGGGTTCATGGAAAAAGTGTGAAGATGAGTGAAGGCGAAAAGAATACGCAAGTATGTTGAAACTCGCCGCCGAATTCCGAACGAGAAAGTCGCAAATTAGCACGGCCAGTTCGTGCCAGTTTGAGTCCTTCGTGGTTCGGTTGACTGGCAGGCACGATCGACCTTCGACAGGTGTTCTCAAGGACCTTTTCGTCCTTGTCGGCTCCTGTACGGTCACACTAGCTGACAGAGCTGACACGGCGACGAGGTAATGAGGCGAGCACTGACTGCCTTTCAGGTGAAACGGCCAAAACAGAAGGCGAAAGCCCCGCCAGCGGGATGGGACC
The DNA here is from genome assembly GCA_030553155.1 of Nippostrongylus brasiliensis. Taxonomy (NCBI): domain Eukaryota; kingdom Metazoa; phylum Nematoda; class Chromadorea; order Rhabditida; family Heligmosomidae; genus Nippostrongylus; species Nippostrongylus brasiliensis. Next base: position 32,155,432 of record CP130733.1, on the reverse strand, counting down.
GTGGGGATCAGCCGGAAAAGCAGCAAGCAGGAATGCCGACGATTTGGCGGCGATCATCGACGGGGACCTCGAAACCAGATCACGAAAATATCGCGAAACATCGCGATAATCGTTCTGTTGCTGCAGCAGAACAACACAGTCGGATCGAAATTGATAGGCGAACAAAATCAGCGTTCTTCTGGACGATTTTGAACGGTGAAACAGAGGCGTTTTGGTGGAATTTACTCCGAGTGATTCTGCGGACGACCGCAAAAAGTATCTGTACGGAGGTGATAGTTAGTGCACGACTACAAACCGTCGGCACAGAACACGTGAGCATTCCAAGCAGAAAAGGTTATCATTGAATGAACGATCTCCGGAAGCAAAGTACACCACGTGAGAGTTGGTCGAGGGTTTCCAAATGGCGACGACAGCCAAGCACTTGCACTACACCTTTCTCACGGTGGGGGTCCTTCGAATGTGACCACTGCGGTAACCACCATGGTGGGTAAAGGTATCGGCGTTGGTCAGTTTCCTAAGAACGCGCCGCCGCATGCGTGTTCCACTCAGAATCGTAGACGCACGGGGAAGGCGTACTTGGCCCAAACAACGACTTTCGAAGGCCAGCCGTTATACGACATCGTTATACGTGTGTTTACCCTTCCAGGCAAGTCTGGTAACAATTTACCGAACCCCGGAGGGATGGAGGGCCTGGTTAGCTCGGGCCCAGATCGATGGCAGGTGTCAATAGCGCCTCTTGCCACTGCACCACATGGTCCCGTAACAACCATAACCCTTAACGATATTTGGTTACCTCACTGGTTACCTTCCAAGGAACCCCTGGGCAGAGTGTGGTGCGAGTTCTTGGCTGTTGTCGGCATTCTTAAGGCTTCGGCTAGCTCTCACGTGGTGTACTTTGCTTTCGCAGTTGTACATTCAGTGACATCCTTTTCTTCGGTTTCCGTTATAGATCTGGCTGACGGTTTGTGAAAAGTTTGCAGAGCTCAGCAAAGCAGCTTTTGCTTTGGTGTTGGGAGTAAATTTTGAGAAATTAAAATCCTCTAGGTTAGTGAAAACTTCCTCAGCTCGGGAAATGCCGGTTAATGATCCTACTATATAATAAGCGAAACACAAGCGATGTTTGTCATGGGTGGCTCATATGGGTCCTGCCGCGATCGCCCGTTACCGTACTCCCAGGGACGCATTTCATCAGTTCAGCTCACCATTTTTTGCTGCATGCTATTTGTTCATTGTTTTATTTTAAATCTGTTTTATTTTATTTTAAATCTTTATTTCAGCTTATGTATTTTTGCTTTTAGTTCAAATTTAGCAGCCGATTGTCGGCCGGCAGGCCGCTGAATGGCTGGCAATACAATAGATTTATTTCCAAAGTCTCATGTCGTTAAACATCTTCACCCTGATAACATTTTAAATATCTCTTTCGCCTCACGAGGTTGTCAAGGGGAAAAACCTCCGAAGACGACGGGTAGGTCGAACGGTGAAGCCGCTAAATAACGTCTACCACTTAAAAAAACCGATATTGAGTAAATAAATAAATGAATAGGTACTGTCTCGGGTAGGTGTGGCATTTACCCAGGGGAACAAAACAAGCAAAATCACGGACACGAAAAATTTCTTTATAAATTTTCAAAACGCTTGTGATTTTCTGATCTTCGTTAGTTCACCTTTTGTGAAATCTTGTAGTCAGGGTTAGCGGCGCATATGATGAATAAATAAATAAATAAATCAGAAAAGATACATTTACCCTAGGCTTTACGTTTCCATGACAATTTGTATGTTTTTTTTTTGCTTCAGGAAACCTTGGGATCGAACGAAACAAGGTGATCTATCTCATTCAATTTCTCAAAAAGTTGCTCACCAAATTGACAATTTAGCTGAGAAGTTGATAAAAAATCATCTTTATGTTTAAGAAAATAAATAAATAACGTAAGATTAGTCAAAAATCGGAAATATGTAATGTGGAGAGGGAATTCTCGGGGTGTGTTTCATGGTCGTTACAGCGCTTTTGCTGACTAGATATTCGAAAGAAGCCACTTAGCTATCTTAGAACTTCGAGTTTTTTTTGGAAAGGGGTCGATTTAGTTGTTTGTTTGCTGGCTGGTAGCTTATTCACCTTAGTAACCACACATACAGAAATTTATTGATACCTTAGTAACCGTACATACAAAAATGCAACACTTATTCAAACTGATGTACCGCAGGATGTCTGATGAATGAATCAACAATCCGACAGGCTAGTAGCTTCGGTTTCGACTACCCAGATTTTCTCATGGGTACCAATGACGTCGACTTCTCCCGTGCAATCCCATGGAATTATCTAGCTTCTACTTTAACTCAGTCTGTTCCTGCAAGTCAGGCCACTGCTAGCGATATTGTTAGAGACAAAAAAGTTCACATATGTAGATACTCGGAAAAGTATTAAAATATTTATTTGCACAGAAATTTTTATGTGACGAAATGCACTGGCAAGAATTCAGATCACGATGAAGCCTACAATACATAATACAACAATATCACATGATATGTAATAATGAAGAAGAGCAGTGGCAAAATGGTTCGTAGTGGAGTCCCTCAAGGGGGAGTCCTTTCCCCTTTGTTGTTTAATATTTATACGTATGATCTACTACACCTCCTCTCCGGAACTGAAAATGGGTTCTGCGCCTTTGCAGACGATCTGAAGATTTACCGGTCCATTGGGAGTGAAGCTGATGCAGAAGCATTACAGGGAGGAGGGAATATCGTTAATGAATGGGCTAACAGATGGAAGTTGCCACTATCGAGAGAGAAATGCAAGGTATTCCACTTAGGAAACCGCAATCTCAACCATCGATACTGCATCGACGACTCTCCTCTTGACAGAGTGGATCAAATAAAGGACTTGGGATTTTTGATATCTAGAGATCTCAGTTTTGATAAACACTGTGAAATGATTTCTACGAAGGCAACCAGAGTTGTTTACAATTTGTTCAGAGCCCTATCAACCAGAGATCCTACCGTACTACTACAAGCCTATAAATCATACGTAAGGCCTATATTAGAGTATGGGGGCCTCCAAACACGATCTCCTACGTTCTATGAGGTCCAATCTAAGAGCTGATCGCGTCGCGCTGCGATCAATCCCTAAATCGGACCCTACAGCTAATGACACCAACTGATTCTCTCGATTTGTACAGTTAAGGACATAGAACGCAATCTAGGGTTGGTTTAGGTATATTGCCTAACTTCTCTAGAGATCTCTGAAAAAATATGAAAAATAAATAGCTGATAGTATTTAGCGACGATCTATCCATCTAAACTATTTCTTTCATTCTCATGAAAACTTTCTCATGAAAAGGCATGATCAGAGAAAAGGGGAATGTGATAAACGACCACAAGTGCAGCTAATTCTCGCGACTTGTGGAGAATAGTACCTATAGATCGCTGGAGATTCTCGAGCCACAGAGAAGAAGAATTTCAAACTTCTAACTGATTTCGGTGCACTCTACAAACAGATTAAGATAACATGAGCACGAGTAGTATTGACGTCAGTGAAATACGGAACGCTGATGACAGTTGCAATTCCGTCTCTGAAAAAAGTATTTAGAATGTAATGTTATGGTCGACTTCACGGCTCAATCCTTGAGCTCAGCTTCTTTCTGTAAATCCTAGTTCTCTGTTATCATACAAGCTTTGAATTCTTTCGGAATATCTTTTTTCTCGTTTACTTTTCCTTTTTTCATTCTCAGAGTGAATGCAACAATGGGAGCAAATCTTAGAAACATTTTCGCGTCTGATAGTAAATAAACAAACCGCTGGTAAAGTCTGAACGCTGCTCAGATAAAGTCTCATAATTCTTGGATGAGCTTTGGATGAGATTGAGCAGAGTAATAGAAAAGTAAAAGTGAGTAAGTATGTAGTAGTAAGTGAAAATTTTATTTCATAGAGATGTGGAGTGGATTTGTTTTCAAAAGGTAGATACCAAATTATAACCAAAATATTTATGTTTATGAACAGCGCTCCATAAAATCAAAATGACAAAAGCTGTAGCAAAGATATCTGAAAAAATCAGCGAAATGCATGAGAATAGGAATGTTTTGTTATCTGCAATCTACAAAAAGTCAGCTTAATTATTTCAAAAAAGATTTCAAAAAATACAGCTACTCATTTTTTGTTGGATAATTTATTCGCTTTAAAGACGTGAACCCTGTCAACAAAGTGCGTGATGAATCCCAAGATCGCTTTCTGCGTGGCCAAATCTATCTACATTTTCCACTTTCGAATACAAAAAACCCAGCTGTAAGTATTAGCCACCTCTTCTTAATATGTAGTTTTTGAGATTTTTAGAGCTCTTTTCTGTGTCACTTTGCGATTTCTTGTTTCAAATGTAGTAGAAAATTAGCCAGTCTATAAGTGAATAGGTAAACAGATGAATGAATACACAGTACAGGGTGTCCCAAAAAAATGTACCCACTGTTTGAAATGCCATAACTTTAGCGAAGGTGAACCGATGGAAACGAATCATAGCTTGAATGAAAGCTAAGGAAAAGGATTTTTTTTGGCTTGTGATTAGTGAGGATTGCGCCATGTACTTGACCGAGGCCTCAGATTTTGGACGTGATTGATAGTGCATGGGTTATATGCTTGCTCTATTTTGGTCGTGAACAGGTGATATAGCTGCTGCGAGTTAGTCCTGAGGCAGTAAATACGTCGACATGCCGCAGCTTTTGGTTAATCATGGAATAACATCAATATCGATCAATAATTGTAACCACTATTTGAGAAGCTAAAACTCTTCCAACAGTGATGCAATTATGAAAAAAGATTTAGAGGGATGTAAAATGTATGAGCCATGAAGATTGCGCCATGCACCCGTCCGCGTCGTCGGATTCTAGACCCGATTGAAAGTGCTTGAGTCATATGCTTGCAGGAAAATGGCCACCAATCCGAACAATTGTCATAATGATTATGTTTAATTGTTCATACTGATTTCTGTCACGTTATTTTCTCAAGTCCTTGTAAAATTGTCGTCTTTCATTTTAATCTCAATTCAGAAAAAATATTGTGCAATTGCATCTTGAAGTGCATGTTAAATTTGCTATGTTTTGATGTTTTTATGTTTACTGCATCAAGAGAAACGCGTATCAGCGATATCACCTGTTGGCGACCAAAGTAGAACAGGCATGTTATCCGTGAACTTTCAATCAGGTCTAGAATCCGACGACGCGGACGGGTGCATGGCGCAATCTTCATGGCTCATACATTTTACATCCCTCTAAATCTTTTTTCATGATTGCATAACTGTTGGAAGAGTTTGAGCTTCTCAAATAGTGGTTACAATTATTGATCGATATTGATGTTGTTCCATGATTAACCAAAAGCTGCTACAAGTCGATATGTTGAATGCATCAGAAATAACTCGCAGCAGCTATATCACCTGTTTACGACCAAAATAGAGCAAGCATATAACCCATGCACTATCAATCAGGTACAAAATTTGAAGCCATGGTCGAGTACATGGCGCAATCCCCACCAAACACATATCGGAAAATTTTCTTTTTTCTTAGCTTTCATCCACGCTATGAGTCGTTTCGATTGGTTAACTTTCTTCAAAGTTATGGCATTTCAAACTGTGTATACATCTTTTTGGGACACCCTGTATATAGGTAACATAAAAGGTGTAGCGCATTATCCAACTATTCCAACCAAGGGTGTGCGTTTTACGATTAACGATTTTACGATTTTTACGACATTTTTCGTAAAAAATCGTTTTACGATTTTACGACAAGAAATTGGGAATTTTACGAAATTTTTACGACTTTCATTTTGGCACTCAAATCGTGCTAACAGGTCAAAATTTCAAACGATCGTGCCAAGACCCTTTGCTCAGGGCACTTCAAAGGCATTCGCTTGCTCTGGTGAGAAACTTCAAGACGCTTTTCTCGCATTTTTTTAAATCGAGAACTGCTTGAAAATAAACACATCATGTGATAGAGCACAAAATTCTGTTTAGAAAACTATGCAGAAATCACCTCGGACGTTCAGAAGATACTTTGTAATTTACGGTACTAATAGGAATAAGTAACATATTGTCTAATAGAGACAATCATCATTTTCCAAATCACATTATACTTGAACCTCTGGAACTGAGCAGAAAAAAATCGCTGTCGATGAGGTTACTTTTTCACTTTTTCGCTTTTCACTTCACTAGCCGAAGGGATAGTGAATTCAAATTCATCATAATATTCCAAATATACTGCTTGAAAGGACATATAATTCTCGTTCGAATGCTGTGTCACATTCTGCAAAAGCTGCCGTACTATATTTACAACAGTCGTTCGAAAAAACGGTACGAACTTTCTTACCAACCTAATATTTGATTCAACAGCCAGTTTAAATAAGCATTTTGGCTTCAGTAACGTTTATTTTCGTCGCGTTCGCGCATAAAGCTGTCTGTATGAGAAGAAAAAGAATATCTTACGACATTTACGACTTTTTACGACAAATTTTGTCGTAAAAAATTTTCGTAAAAAATTTTACGACAAGAATTTTTTTTGCACACCCTTGATTCCAACTACTTCGACGAATCTTAGAAAATATTAAAAATGTATAAAATATTCATACAAACAGCACTGGGGCTAGCAAACTCACTGTAAGAGTTGTACTCGATGTCCTTTGCCGTCCTCCACAGGTCACATTCGACCTTTTTTCGAGAAGGCATCGGCCGAACGTGTGATCCACCTTTCAGCAACATCCACCTGAATGGCTTCATTTACAGTTGACGAGGCTCAGATTAAAAAAACAGCGAAGCCTTCGGAAATCTACCAACTATTTATTCGGACAAAGGCGTCACTCACCTGCTGTTATTGGCGTGGTCATATTCGGGCCAGATATCGGTGGATTTCGCGTCTTTATCTTCATTCATATTTTATTTTAGCATCTCTCAAACACGAAAAAGGTTATTGTGCGTAATATGGTTCTTACGGAACGCTGAAAAAGCACTCGCCCATTACGATTTTCGAAGAACCTTGGCATGAAACAGATATGTCTTTATTTTCAATATTCAAATTGTATAGGCGACACTGACGTTGTAAAACAGACCTCTAATCCGGCTAATGGTCCCCCGCACTTACCTAATGCTAACGTCTTTCTCGAGAGATTACACAGTTTGAGAGTCGATGACAAGGGAATAGTGCGGATAGGTTATTGGGTCGTGACGAAGGCGACAACGCGAAAACGTTAGCCAGGTAAGAAATCTGTTTAACATCTCAGGTGTCGCTTATGAAATTTGTGTAATGTCGGTCTATCTTGGAGGGAAAGCCAATTTGAACGTATACACCAATTTAACCAATAATCAAGCCTTGCAAACAGTCCCGCGCTGAAACAATAGGTAAAGGTGAAGGTAAAAAGTAAATGGTCGATGTTGATCAGTCCTCTGAGGAGGCGCAGCCTATTTCATTCATTCGTTTCCATTTCGAATCGAACATCTGAGTTCCGATTTGAACTCATACGGGCTTAGTGTAGGTGAAACTGTTGTTTCGTTTGATGAATGCCTCATGTGCAACGTCTTCGAGTGGGCCGGCCAGTACTTCAAACAGATTAGAGGATTGGCGATGGGGCAACGTCTTGCTCAGCTCTTGCTGTTTCCTTCGTGTCGAAAATCGAAGAAATATTCTTGATTTCGAATTATTAGAGCTACGTCATCAGTTGTTCTTTCCAGCTGTCGTCTTCCAGATATAAATGACTTCGACATTTATATTGGTGAATAAATAAAATTTTCATACGCTACATTCCTACAGTATCTTCCTATCTTCTCGAATTTTACTGATGCATTTCATCCTTTTGCAATCTGCTGATTTTATACATAAAGGCAAGTGTAGTGTGCGCCATGCATTCGTCTTACATACCACAAACGTAGAGGCCTTAAAACGGACACTATCTGTGTCTTCACGGACAAGTCAAACCATTTAACGACCTCGAGGGATGGAAGGGTTGGTCAATCAGGGCGTGGATCGATCGCTCGACCGTGTGGCTGCAAAAAGCGCCTCTTATCACTGCCCGTTTTTCTATATTTATATAACACAATATTCAAGGAGTGCGCATCTTACTCGACGTATAGGCGGGATATGTACAGTAGCGGCCAAAATATATTCAACACGAGCTGCGATCGAGCTGCGATTTTTGCTCCAATTTGACGAGCTCGTTCTCAGCAGGTTAAGAAGGCTGAACAAAGCCAAGTACTTCATTCGATAGAGCACATCTTTCTCTATCAAATGGTATGTGAGACGTTTTTGAATGTGCTGGACCTAAAAAATTCACTTTGGCGGCGCGTAACTTTTTAAAGGGGGACGTTCAGAGTAGCAAAACATTTCATTTGAAAGAGCTAAAAATTATCTTGCAAACAGTGAACTAGGATTTGAATTTATTTATAGCGTGGTGAATTAGAAGTCATTTTTAAAATTTCTACGTACGTACGACGCCTCTCTCCACTGCGCCAGGCGCGTCCTCCTTGAAATGCACCATTGCTTTGGTTAAGCTACACCTTAATCCGGAAGTGTAGATTTGATCTTGCTTTTCCTATCCTGTCCTTAATTTCTGATCAGATGTACTGGCAATTGTAGAAAAATCTAACATACTGTTCGAAAGCGAATTATTCGCTCTGTCAAACAACATGTTTTGCTCTTTTCGTCAACCGCTCGTTGAAAAGTTGTCTATCATGAAGGCGGAATTTTGTGTGAAATGTGTGAGTCTCAGATTTCTGTTTTTTCCCCTCATTCGGCATACCAAGAAACACGTTGCACAGCAGCTGAAGAAAAAAGACATCGATTATCGAACAGCGTGTTTTGCTTTGCTGATAGTTTGCTATTTATTTATTGCAGAATTGTCAAATTGTAGGGAATATTGCAGCTCTTCTGCTTGTCGATTGCCTTTCGGTCGCTACTGCAGGTAGGAAGTAGGGAATACAAGTCAGCATTTTTACCATCCCAGACAACCTTTCCACAATTTGCCAGACCTGGAAAAAATGGATGGCTTGGTTGGCCTTGGGCGTGATCGAACTTCAGATCTCTGAGCGGTGATGACGCCTCCATCCTTTGCGCCACGCGCGTCTCCTAATTCAGCTGTAAAGTGTCCCACCGCGACAGCTACGTTACGTTTGCAAGACAACAGATACACGCTGTTTTACATCGGACATCGTTTTCTGATCTGAAGGGTGATATCTTACGAACCAGCTAACTTAGGACAAGCTGCTATCGATAATCTGATCACTGATGAATCCAATAAATTTTTTGAGAGATGTCCACTGCTTAGGTCATTTGATGAACAAGATAAGAGGTATCAGTCTTTGCTCTTAAAAAAAGAGCAGCAGATTTTCTAAAGTTCACTCAAATTTTGCATCACCCTAGTAGGGTTGAAGTTGTTCAAAAATTTATGATATTTCTCAATGATGAGATTTTTTGACCAAAATGTTCTTGTGAAAGAAGTGTTTTGCTGCTCTGAACATCTCCCCTGTAAAAAGTTACGCGCCGCCAAAGTGAAAATTTTAATGACAAAAATGTATGTCCGAAAAAACTCCTTATATTTTTTTAGGTTCAGCACATTCAGAAACGTCTCACATAGACATAGCGTTTCATAGAAAAAGATTTGCTCTATCGAATAATGTACTTGGCTTTGCTCAGTCTTCTTAACTTGCTGAGAACGAGCTCGTCAAATTGGAGCAAAAATCGCAGCTCGATCGCGTGTTGAATATATTTTGACGGCTACTGTACATTTTTGCATTTCAGATCTAACCCCTTACTGGGAAATTTCAGATTGTCTTACATTTGACCAACGATTCCTATTGTATCGGTGCGACTCAATTATTTTGATTTTCTTCTTTTTGTTTAGCTTATAGAGGAAAGGAAACAGAAAACAAACGAAAATGAAGAAAAACACTGAATGAGACCAAAAATTATTCTGAATTGTTTTTACCCACCTTCGTCGTGATTTATGCCGAACATCAAGTTCACATTTTTAGCGTAGTGACCATCACGGAGAGAAGTGAAACCATCCTTATGTCGGAAGAAGTTCCTGTCTCTGAAAAGTCACCTCGTACGGAGGAAAAAAGAGAAAAGAATTCGAAGGAAGAAAAAGGAGTAGGGGCGACATCGAGTACCTGGACACTATTACAAACGGAAACTCGAGGAAGTTCAGATTCAGATTCCAGATGTTGTCCACAAGGATCTGAGCTGGAGCGGATCGAAGGCAGGCGATCGTGTCCTTCACCTGAGGCAGAATTTTGAGAGTATCTGGAGGTTACCCAGAAAACTTTCAGCTGGAATTTCTACCCCAGCCTAATTTCTCAAGAAGACTAGCTCTGGATCTCGAGCACCTACTCAGGTAAGGAATATGTAGAATGCATTCGCCAGAAAATCATGCTAGTCTTAATAAATTGCTTACTAATATCTGTATATTGAACAAGCACACATACTGCAGGAAAAGACAAATTTGTTAAATGGAGCAAAATACCGTAAAAAGAGTATAATAAATATAAAATCGATCTCGCCTTTGTTCGATTGCAACCGATCAGATGAGCCAATTGTTCGCTCTTGTCAAGCGCTCTGCTGGGTGTGTCCATCGACCATTTGTTATCCAAGCTACCCGACTGTAGGATGCCATTTTTGAACAAGCTGCAACAACAATTTTTTTATTTTTCGCAAAATCTTAACAAAAAATTGGCGGAGAAAGTTTAAGGATAGAAACCGCACCAAGGAAGGTGGAGTAAAGGTAGAGTGATGGACGCTAATCTCAGTCTATCTTGAGAAGACGGCACGCATTCATCTTTCGCACGGATTCGTTAAAGTTTACTGGATGCGTATTTGATCTATGCATTTTCTTGAGAAGAGGTGATGAGGTCCGCTCCTCCTAGTTGGTGCCACTCGAAACTCCCCGTTTTGGGGTGAGCTGCTCGCGGACCAACGAGATCCAGCGTCAGGCCCCGGTTGACAGGCCGGCTGGTGGTCAAATTCCGTCACAGAATTATGGTTGAAAGTTGCCAAGAAAATCGAAAGAATGCTAGGATGTCATCTGGAAGTGACGCGCAGGATCGCCGCCCGAGTCCTGCGTACAGTATGCGAGAGCTACCGATGAACGAACTACCTCGGTTAAAGAAGTTAGTTCGAATAGGGACGTTCAACGTCGGATTGCTGAGCGGGAAGACCAGAGAGCTTGCTGATCTAATGAGGCGGTATAGTTCACCAAAGAAAAGGTTCCTCCTCGCCCGTGCGAATGAAAACTGAACTGCAGGATGCGTCAAAAGTCTTTGGACTCAAATAATTGGCCGTCTAAACGGCTATTTTAAAGCAAATGAAAAAAATTTATAGCGTTTATTACCTTAGACATTGTACACATGAAAACACGATTAGGTTTCGAAGCGGCCTCCTTTGGCACGAACATGGGCCTTAAGTCTATTAAGCGACGCATCTACAGCGGCGCGCCATCGAAGGATCCTGTTCACCGACGAGTCCATTTTCACGAATGAACAATTTCTCAATCACCAAAACGACAGGATTCTTGCCAAAAATAGAGGAGAAGCTAGTCAACACGGGAATGTGCCGGGAAGATCAGGACATCCGAAGCTCGTAATGGTTTTCGCAGGAGTAAGAGCTAATGAGAAAACGCCACTGATTTTCGTCGATAAAGGCCTCAAAATCAATAGTCAGATCTACTTCGAAGACTTTTAAAAAACGGAAATTCTTTCCTGGGCATCTGGACACTTGAAAAATTCCAGCTCGACATATCAGCGGGACTCTGCGCCTGCTCAAAGAGCCAAAGTCGTACAGAAGTGGTACGGCGACAACTTTCCCCATTTCATCCCAGCGAAAGAATGGCCGCCCACAGTCCGGACCTCAATCCGTTGGACTTCTCAATCTGGTCTGTATTGAAGAGGCCTGCTTAACACTACGTAGGGACATTGAGTCGCTCAAACGAGCTTTGAGGAAAGCCTGGGAAGAAATTGATGAAGAAGTCCTGCGCGCCGCTGTAGATGCATTCACTAAGAGACTTAAGGCCTGAGTTCGTGCCAAGGGGGCCGTTTTGAAACCTAACTGTGTTTTTATGTGTACAATGCCTAAATTAATCGACGTTGAAAATTTCATTCCATTTGTTTCCAAATAGCCGTTAAGGCAGCCGATTATCTGAGACCAAAGACTTTTGACGCACCCTGTACTTCCTTCACTAAACAGGGTCATATCTACAACCCACGAATTTCACGATTAAAAACAACAAAATAATCAAATCGAATTACCAAATATACTGGATGCAGATGTTGTAATGATGGTGCTAGGTTCTTCGCAAAAATTGCAGCTCAGGCAGGATTCAAACCCGCGGCCAAGGTCTATCCGGGGCTCATTTGTTAACCACAACACTACTGAGACAACGGGTCGAAAAGTTCAGTTAATCTTCCAAAAGTCTCACTTTTCTGAGCCAGGAGCGATAAGGTGAGCGACGATGCTGGCCGCACCGGCACTTTCGCCGAAAACTGTCACTCGGCTCGGATTGCCGCCGAAACTGAAGATATTGTCACGAATCCAGTAGAGCGCAAGTTGCTGAAACGAACCACATTTGATCAATATCAAACCAAATATGGTAAATATCGATTTTCAGCACTGAACAGAGTGAACGACGAAAGCGGAAGCACGTCAAGAGCACGAAAGATGATGAACGATGGGCGTAGTGGTCGCCAGTGACATCCAAGAACAATTCATTTCGAGGGCAATGCTACGCCAGTCCCCAAGGAACCCCTTAACTCGCTCAGATTTTCACCACTCAGACCAAACTAAACCACGCGCTATGTATTTTTTCTCAAAACTTCAATAAAAGAGAAAGGAAAAAAAAACAAAGAAGAAGGCCCGGAATTGGATGGAATAAAAGGAAAATATTGTATTCTAGTAGACTGAAGCCGAAAAACCAATATTGATACGAGTTCATCAATGGTAGCATTTCGTTGAAGCTCAAAACTTGGTGACTTTAAAAAAGAATAATGGTATGAATTGGTGGTCTCACAAACCGGATAACAGCATCGGACCCGATCACTGTCTCGCTAATGGGGTTCCCCACCTTACCGAGCGCCCTGCGTCGATGAATGATCTCTTGGCGACTCGCTGGTTAGCCTATGGGCTGGGGCCTGGGTGACCTAACCCGGTGATGAAGTTTCATCTCACCCACTGTATGAACAAGTAAGGATAAGGTCTGGTATATGGTGCCGACCACATCACGAACAAGTGGAGACAGATGAAAGTCGATGTGACCCACTGATTCTACCCAGCGAAAGGTCGGTATGGTGATCCAGGGGTCGAACTCTGTAGAAGCTCGGTAGGCTTCCAAACCATGGCCTTATATCCTTAGATAGTATCTTCTTTGGCTCTATTTTTTCTCAAGAATTTTGACAGAAATGGTAAACATAGAGGAGATTGTTTCCCATTCTAGCATGTTCTGGTAATTCTCCTGTCTTTTATTGATTTTGTTTTTCAAGTAATTCAAGCAAGTTTTAATATCTGTTTTAATCGATTCAATATCTATTTAATATGTATTTGTTTTTTAAAGCACGTCTATGAGAGGCGTAAATAAATAAATAAAATAAAATATATATCAAATGCACATTCAGATGTCGTAAATAAATAAAATGCTCAGTACTCGCATGTTCAATTTTCCAGGAAAGGACTAGAAAGCTCAGAAAGTATCAGTCCAAGGTATCTTCACATACCTGATCCAGCATTCCGACATTCCCTGGCGCCTCGTCGTCGTCCATGTACAAATACCCAAAAGGTCCGACTCGGTAGTTCACATTCACGACCACCACGTTGCCCAGCAGGGCAAGCGCCTAAAATGAGCAGATTGAAATTTTCTATTCTTTTGTTCGTTTTAATGGTGTTTCAAACGCAGTACTCTTCGAAGGTCCCTTCCCTTACCTTCCCGTCGTAGAGAATTAGCGACGGACTGCCCGAGTAGTAGCCACCGCCGAACAGCCATACCATCACGGTGAGATTGCTGAAGAAAGACCGAATTTTCGAGGGTATACTGGGGGTTAACTAGTTTTCAAGGACGAAGTGTGGGTAAAAATATAAAGAGCGGAAACGATGAAGTGGATCCTCTGCGCATTTGGTCAGACTGGTATTGAAAATAATATCTAGTAAACCTCTTCAAGCAAAAACAAATAACGAAGAAATCGAATACAAATAAGATCGTTATGAAAAATTCAGATACAAAATAAAGAACAAGAAGTCATCTAAATTACAAAAAAGAAAAACCAGTAAATGTAGCAAAATTTAACCGGGATTTGACAAAGTATGCAACTTGCATGGTAAATGTAACAAACGAGGTGTCTCACAAAAATAGTTGAGTATTCAGAACATTTTGAAAATTTAGAACAACTTGGAAGCTTTTTTCTAAAAATAGAGAAATCATAAACGAGACATAATTGAAATATAAACAGCAGTAGAATATCTGCGAAAGTCAGTAATGATTTTTGGGTTGTTCAAAAAAACTAACGTGGGACGGAAAACGTTTAAAAAGCTCATATGAAAACTTATTTGCAATGACTTTGAAAAGAAAAATGATTTTGATAAAAAATGATGAAAACTGCTCAGTTGGCTTTCGTTTTTAATTCATCGAATCTTCGAACGTACTATGCCTCGGCGGGTGTCCAAATGTTCATAAATAAACAATCCTCGCTGACTGGAGTGTTGTGATTCCACATTTCAGAGCCCCAGAACGAGGTGTTGTACATGTCTCGTCCCTAAAAATTAAAATTTTAGGATGGAAAAAGAAGAAAAGAAAAGAAAAAGAATCGATTTTCCGACAAAGAAAGATCTGAAAAAGAAAAGAAGAGAAGAAAAGAAAAAAGACTTGAATTCTTGACATAGATAGAACTGAAAAGGAAGAAAACTGAATTTTTGACGAGTGAATAGAAGCGCCGTCAGTTACGGTTTATTATAGGAACTGCGATGCAGTTCCGGTTGAACTCGTTGATATCCTAGCATATAGGTTAGTTCAGTAAGCCAACCTAGCTATCCAGCCCTTCGGCACTACCCAAGAAGGGTATGGTCCTATCTTGTTAATAAAGTTCAAAATATCCAGATCACTTGGTCGCTGCTTTTAAAGACAACTAAAAAAATGAGAAATATTAGCAAAAATACCTGGTAGCAGGCCGGTGAAAGCTGATTGGCGGTGATGGTGTCGTTCCACGGTTTCTTCGGCTTCGGCGGTCGAAATCGCTGCT
The DNA here is from genome assembly GCA_030553155.1 of Nippostrongylus brasiliensis. NCBI lineage: Eukaryota > Metazoa > Nematoda > Chromadorea > Rhabditida > Heligmosomidae > Nippostrongylus > Nippostrongylus brasiliensis. The sequence goes on along the minus strand of CP130733.1, from coordinate 32,140,200 downwards.
CACCCACCGGCGGCTCGGCGAATGGAACACTGAAACGGCTCGGAACTTTGAAAAAACACAAAGAAAACAAATTTTCTTATCAGATTAGTCTGAGAACGGAAGTAGTCGCCCACCTGAGAAAGGAGCGGACCCGTTTATGAAGAAATATCGACTCTTGGCCTCGGACTTTTCCGAGACGTGTTTCGATTTCGACTGGCACATGATTCTGATGAGAAGAAGCCTGAAACTAGACATCGTCTTGAAAAAATTCATTAAAAAGCTACAACTATAAATTTGAAAGGTTGCACTTGTTTTATGAGGAATATATTGTCTTTTTCCTCAATAAAAATCTCATGAATTTTTGAGGAAAAATGTTACAAAGTTGAAAACTATAAAAGTTCCAGAACAGCTAAATAACTAAGAGCCTGATTTAGGTCTACAGAGCAGCCAAATTTCTGAGCAACAGGTTCTTGCTCAAATAAATTTTGAACTCAAAAAACTTGAATATTGGACTGTTCCCATAAACATATTGGCAGAAAATAATTTCAGTGATGGTTGAGTGCTCATCCATGGATTGTCACGGACACCATAGAAGCTGGTCTTTGGCTGTTACATCTGAAGAAATGGGTTTTCCAGCGAGAAACTTTCAGAAAACCATGCTAAAAAATTTTCTGGCAATGGTCGTGTCTTATAGGCATCAGCTACGAGCCACTAAATAATGTAGGTGAATTTTGGAGGGTTTTTCACATAACAAACTCCATGGCATACCTCGACAACAGCACACGAAAACGAGCTGAGAAGAATCTGCACTAACATCACACACATACAGCAACAAAAAGAAATCTGAAACGGAACGTGTTAATTGGATAAGTGGCAGTTTTATGAAGGAGCAGACGAGGCGATACATGAAATTCGAGCATTCGGAAAATCTCGTAAAATTTTCAGCTTCGACGAGACGAGGCCTCATATCTATGTAGGCTCGGCACTCACACTCGAAGCTCACACTACGACAAACATCGTCGTCGGTGATAGGCCAAAATGGAGAAAGCAGAAGCAGGCCGAAGCCGAATAATCACATCAGGAAGCAGAGTGCACCAGGATATGGGGGCAATCCGCTGTCGCCTGGAGTTCGGCCTCCTGGCCGATGGCTGTCCTCCACCCACAGGCTACCTATGTTAATAACATAACATTTATTACATGTGATGGCCAAATGTGGAGACGTTTTTTTTTCAAAACAAACATATCGATATTGCTCGGTTCATTTTCATACAGCTATGAGAGTAACTAATCCAGTAAATGTTGGTGACATATAAAGCTAACATTGATAAAACTAAAGAATAAGACAGAAAAAGCAGAATAAAAATGTCAAAAAAGCCGACAGAGTGGAAACCCTGAAGTTACGGTCTCAGGCACCCAGCTAGAAGTTTTTTGAATCGAGCTAAGTGACCAGGAACCCGCACGTTTTTGGTTGGTTTAGAATACTCATTACCTGGTTGTGTTAATGTGTTTATTACACAGGTGATCACCCATCAGTGTGAAACGAGTACAAACAAAAACAAGGACCACAGACGGTGGTGAGCAGAGAATTACCAAACAGATTATAAGATGCATAAATGAAACTCTGTAAAACTATCACAGCTAAAAAACAGGATGAGAACGTTATAAGTATGCCTACAGCAAAACTACGGACAGGTGAAGTAGGTATGAGGAATCAAAAACTAAATATTCATTTATTACCTATTTATTTATTTAACTATTTATCAACCTATTTTTTATTTATTAACTATTTATTGACTACGTATTACCAAGTTTCAACTTGATTCTGAGCTGATTTCCATCTCTTGGTTATTTTAGGTCCAATAACCACATGTAGCATTCTTTGACTTTTTGCATTTGTATCCCGTTGGTCGACTAATAGTAAACAAATAAATGAGTAACAAACACATAAGTAGTTTGATAAATAGTTAAATAAATAATTATTTATTCAACTATTGGTTATTTTAGGTCCAATAACGAAAGAATGTTACAATAATTATTTATTTAACTATTTATCATACTATTTATGTGTTTGTTACTTATTTATTTGTTTACTATTAGTTGACCAACGGGATACAAATGCAAAAAAGTCAAAGAATGTTACATGTGGTTATTGGACCTAAAATAACCAAGAGATGGAAATCAACTCAGAATCGAGTTGAAACTTAAGCAATAAGCAGTAAGCATGAATTTCCTAGTTGAATTAAGAACTGTGTAAAATTGCCTGTGTGCGAGAAACAGGAAAAGCCGGAACCATATGACCTCGCAATGTCAAAAGATATAGGAAAACTAATTAACGACAAAAAAACTAACGGAAAAATTCAGAATTGAATTTTGATTGGCATTCTGCGTACTTCAAACTGATTGTGAGAAGTGGATTCGGAGGGGTTCAGAGAAGAGAGAGCTTGGGAATAACTGCATGATATAGGGCCAAATCTCAAGAAGGTTTAGTTAGCCATGCTCGATGTCCTCTAGAAAACGTCCAGATATCGACTTCGGTTTTTGGGTTTGGACCCAGATTCTTCTCAATGTCAATCGGAAGGCGACGATAAACTACTGAACAGATACAAACGACCCGACGGGCTCGTTGGTATGTATTTCTGCCCGAATCCATTCATCACAACGATTTCGTAGATTGTAATATTGAAAGTATTACATTGAATATGATCATAGTATCAAAATCGAGATCAAAATTAACAATATGGCCAGTTCATCTCAAGATGAGAGCACGGAACATGCAATGTTTTATGAGGAGTGCTGATGAAAGTGCTTGCAAGTCTGATATGCTAGAGATAATCTTTCAAGCTCCTGGCGCATGCTTGTACGCATGGAATAAATAAATAAATATATATAAATATGAAGTTTACAAAGTTAAATATAAAGTAAATAAATAAATGAATAAATAAATAAATAAATAGAAACGAACGTTCTGCACGAAGAGCAGAGAATGCTTCGGAAGTTCAGCGGTCTGACATCACATCTATGTCAGAGACATACAGTGGCGGCAATATATTTACAGACGCGATTACACGTTATTCTGATTACACATTCAGAATCCTCGAAAAATTCCCTACAAAACTCTTTCAATTGTGCTCAACGTCTCTCTGAAATTGTAGAAAAAATTGAGTGGAAATAATTTGGTCATGAGGTAGTAAATGGTAAACACATCCTCAAAATCACAGTGAACTACAATGCATCATCAAAACATGTTTATTAGACAACAACAAGTCAATATTTAGTAGGCCTACTTCGAGATTTTAGCCAAAGATTGAAAAACCCAGTCGAACCAGTTCAAAGAAACCCTGTCTCACGTGTATCTATTATACAGCAGACATGCAGCGTTGAACTTCTACAGCATACGTGGTTTAAGAAATGAGTGTAACTCAAGCAAAATAGAGATCAGAGATGAAAAATAAATAAGAAAAAAGTAGAGTTCACGGGTCTAACAACCCGACCTTCGGAGCAAAGGGTTCGTGGTCCCGACCGATCGCCTGAGGATATTCTCGAGCATCCGGATGGACGGACGGAGACGGGGGCGATGTCGGCTGCGGCAGCACCATTACTCAAAGCGCCATTGTCGCCGCCGTTGTGACTTACCACCGCCAAAACAGCCTTTGTCATCGTCACTTGCAACCGTTTTGAGTGGGATGAATTCAGAATACGAAAAAACGAACAACGACTCAGAATAGATGATCGTCGAATTCGCCAGCTAATTTCGGTGGCTGCATGGCATCCGGCACCCGAACGTTCCGCTCCGTTTTCCCATGCCTCTAAGCTCGTCGCCATGGTCAAGCTGTCTATCAAATATGATAGATGAAGAAAAGTGGTTTTTTCGACGAAAATGTTGTTCGAGTTCATCCCATGTTCGGCCGTCCATAGATCCTGTTGTCAAATGTAAGTCAATAGGAATCAAGCAATTAGAAGGACGAGTGTGCGGCGTTGACCCAGGAGTGGCACTGTTCGTCGACACGTGTGGTCATGGCCCAGAAGCCCTCTAGGCGGATGGTCCATAGGCGTGTATCCTCATAGTCACCCACTTGCCCTACCCGCTAAGGGTGTGTAGTGGACCTCACTAGTCCACTTCTTAGAGGTTAGCCTTTTCTGACCTCTAAGAAGTGGACTTCTAAGAAGTTCTGATAAATAATAGATACCTTGCATATGGGTACGCGAGGTGCAGCGGTAAGAGGCGCTACTGACTCGCGCACGGTCGCTAGATCCACGCCCGGGCCAACCAAGCCTTCGATCGCTCCGGGGTCGGTAAACTGGTACCATACTTGTCTGGGAAGGGCAAGACAGTGACTAGGTATAGCGGCTGGCTCCGCAAGTCGCCAAATACGCATTCACCAAGCCTCTACGATTCTGAATAGAACCGAAATGCGGCCGCGCGTCCTTCGCGGACTGATCAACGCCGACACCTTCACCTTTTTTACCTTTTACCTTGCATATATAAACCTTGAATATACCATCCAATCCTCGGAATCAGTCAGTTCTAATCCTGATATTAACCCTAAACAATTCTACAGCTCTTAGCGCAGACCGAATTCCATTTAATACAATTTTCCATTCGTACTTTGGCACTACTTGGACATTTGCAGACATCACTACTGCTAGACTTGCACCCAGCTGAAACATTGAATAATTCATATTGCCTTTTCCAACAACTAATTCAACTCTTTCAGAGGTTTTTTTTGACACTAAAGGCTGGTAACCAGTAGACCGGAACAAAATTGATGATCCTTCAGCTGGGATGATGCATTTAATCACATTTATCTAAATATGGCATCTCCGAAAGAAATGAGGCGGAAAGAAAAACTGTTAAAAAACCAAAATCGAAAAAAACGATACGGTAAAATCTTCTCCACTATTACGGATGAGCACGAATAACTATCCGAGTATGTAACGTTCAGCCTTGGTCGCTAAATATCCTCGAACTTCTTTGTTTGCCGTTAAGCCATACTTGCTTGGACTAACCCTATACCAAGCTTGGTTATCTGTGACCTTTTGACAACGATCACTGTTGACTGGAGAGATTAGAAGGGAATTTCAATAGGGCTTCGGGTCAGCTCGTCAAAAAGACCGCGAAAAAAATGCCTCAAGAAGGACTACAACAATTTCAAAAGGATTAATTGTAAGAAGACTTTCTGTAAATTAGGACTTTGGCTTTAATCATGATCTTAAAACACCTCAAATCGCATCAATAGTTCAGGAATAGAGGTAAAAGTGTCAAGAAAAACAGCAGCTAAGAGACGTCGAAGGAAGCATTTGACAGACGGAAGGAAGGCGGTGGTGCAGTCGGATCAGTCAAAATTGTTTATTTTCACTCGCAACAACGAACATAGCTTTCTAAGCAGAGCCATACATAGAAACTCTTGAAGAAACAATCGTCATACGGTCACTGTCCACGTCCGATTTCTCTCTACATCCTAGGGATTCCTCCTGCTCCAGGCAACGTTTTTCGTAAAAGAAGGAAAACAAAAAATTACTATCGCGTTGTCGAGTCGAGGAGTGGAACTGCTATGAAATCAGAGCCCGAAGACGACCATCGCGGGACCAAAGATGTCCGATAATTATGGAAATATTCGCCAGTGTTGATTAGAGGTGAACCATGACATCATTGTTAGTAATGGCTGTTCGTCCACGCCTTCTCGGTGCTCTCTGTCGGCGGTTTAGTTATGTTCTCTGCTCCTCGGAACAGCTATGATTCTTCTGAAAATTCTAAAAAATCTCAGTAGGTTGAAATTGAAAGGGCACAATTGAAAGGGCACAAAAGTTGTAAACGAATAAAAGCTAGACAAAATCCAAAAACACTTGAAAGGCCTGCTCAATACCAGAGCAACATTTAATCTGAATCGAAGAGATCAAGTTGTTTAGCAAACGTTCAGGAATCCTAGACAGATCTTAATGAAAATAATAGTGACCTTCAGAAAAGAGAAAAGCAAGGAAAACTATGAAAGTGTGGTCTCTCTTGGAGTAGACGTTTTGAGGCGGTTCATTATTGAAGTAGTCGACTATGAGACATTTGCCAAACTCCTACGCAGCGCTATTTGTCTGTTATTATGAAAATCGTGAATGGAAATAATTGAAGACTTCAACGCGCTGTAATTATTCATCTGAGGCGAACGGGTGATTCAGCACTGCGAACCGTGAAACGTGTATTTATTTCACTTGAAAGCATATGATATCTAGGTAATTGGACACTAAACATTTTTAATTCAATTTGATTGATAGAAGACCTCGTTGTTATAGGCTTGGAGGTACTTTTCTGTTGAATTTTCTTTCTCTAAAATAGAGATTCCAGTGAAATTCTCCTTGGAAAGGGACCTAGAATTCGACATTCACTTTCCAGTTGATTGTATCACAGTAACATCTACTAGGGTAAAAGTTCCTTTCGACCTTACAGATCCACTAAAGATCATCATATAGCTGTATTTAGTAAAGAAGTGTAAATATAAGCAGGTGAATAATTAGAAATAATTCGACAAAGTAACTGCAGATCATCACGAAAATGAATAGTATTAACGGTAACAGAACAAAATGGATATCTACATGTGCAATATAAGAAACCAAATTGCTCAAAAAAATGAGTTTAAGAATTGAAGAGATACATAGGGAGGTCGTAGCAGAAATCGTAGACACACAAGGGAAACAAAATAAAATCAAATAACGAAAGAAACAAAATAAATGGAGGATTAATATGTAGGTAAGTTAGGGGACTCAGTTAACGGGAAAAATGAAGAAAGGACGGGTCGATTCAGCGGCCACCTTGTAAATACAAAGAATATCGGTCACGCTTGCAACGATGGGTCGAAAATGTATGAGGAAATTTTTTCAAAAATTAGATTATAGGAAAAGAAAGTTAATCCAAACAGGGGAGTAGAGAGTTAAATAGAGAAAAGGCGGCGAAGCAGAGAGAATGCGGTCTGAATCCTCACGATGAGGGGAATTTTGTGAATGATTTAGGATAATTAATAAATAGTTTAGAAAACGTTGAAAATTTGTACGGCACGTAGTGTAGTCAAATTTTGCGAAAGTTACCGGAAAATCTGCAGCGGATCCCAATACTAAAATTTTTACAGGGTGTCATTTTCAATGATTCTTGGATGTGTATGGATGTTTGACGAACGAGAATCTGAGTCGGCCCCGGATGGCGCACAATGTCTAGAGGAGGTTTTTGATGGGAAGTAAATTATTCGGTGGGGTGCATGCGCAGGGGAGGGACTAGGCTGAAGGGGTGAGAGCAGAACTCGACCAGAAGCACACATAGCACACGCATCACTGCTCATTCTTCGTCTCTTCGCACTCGTCTCGAGCGATTCCCCCCTATAGAAGGAGCCGATGGCCGTTATCGAGCTGTTACTCGGCAAATCCGTACCACAAATTTGAGGTGAACAACGTCAGGAACATTGCATTTATCAGTTTATCTCCACCTTTGGAGCAGCAAAACGCCAAACTGGCCAGCTACGGTGGTACGATAAAGCACAAGCTTGCCACTCCAAAGTTGCTTTCTTAGAGATGCTCTTGAACCAACACCAGCCTTGTCCATTCCCTGCGCATGCACTCAACCGAATAAATTATAATGATAATAATAATATTAAAAATAACGTATAAAATAATGAAAAGGATGGTAGGACAAGACTCTCAGAAATTCTTTTCTTTTGCATACTCACGAACCAGAGGCTCTGAGAAAAAGCTGATTCTAGAAAATCCGCAAACTAGACTCAGACAAAACTTTTCTCAGTCAGAACGGCGATGGAGTACTCGAAACTGAGCAAAAAATGCAAGGTTCTCATAATTTGAAAACATTTTCAATACTCTTGTCTACGTATCTAAAAAAGTGACACACAGGTTCCCATCTATGTGAAGCCAAATCTACTCCTACTGTGATAATACTGTAGTTCTCCCAATTTGTAGGTGCTTTCTTGGAGATTCTCCTGCGTCAGATCCAGCGGTTTCAATCCTCCAGAAGTATAGCTTTCAGACAGCAGTTCGTTGCCGAAGAGAACTTTGTGAACTTTACTTTACTTTTTTTGGGGCGTGAAACGATTACATTCACGTAAAAAATATGTATAACAAAACAGGAAATCTTGAACTGAACAGAAACACAACTAGTGACCCTTTCTTGGAGATCCTCCTCGAACTTTTGGAACCAAATGGGTGATGAGGGCCGTTTCAGAGCAGCTCCGGCGAATCCAGCCGTCTAACTTGATCGCCGAGGTGAACACGATTAGACGAACACCATCCGCCAGCCAACGAACAGTGGCATTTTCACTTCTTTTAATGTGTTTCTGAGCGTTCGCTCCTTGAAGGAGCCAGTGAAATCAGTGCTGATAACGAAAAAACAGAAAATTAGAGAAGTTGGAAAATTTCCAAACCATTTATTCATAATTGTCTTATCTAAGTCTTTTTTATGCGGCTTCGATGCTGAAGTTCATAGGCAATTAGAGACGGCTTCGGTTTTATAGCAGCGTATCTTGTAGTAAACAATAGCAACTACACGCAGAGAGTCGTGGAGGGGGTCGAATAATGGAGGAGGACGGAAAGACCTCAGGTCGTTAAATTTTGCTAGAATCAAATTTTCTTAATAACTCCAGACTGAACCCTGACATGGTCCTAGAGCTTTTCCTTTTCATCTTTTATGGCACAAAAATTCTCGATTTTAACGGAGCTACGGCGATCATACATGTGTACATGTGTCGGGTTTTTCTGTTTCTTATCTAGCACGGCTCAGAGAACAAGATGAGCGAAAAACGTCTCCTCGGTACACCTAATCCATGCCTTCTGAGATCTATTCGGATAAGCAAATCGTGAGAGAGCAAATGGCACAAAAAATGGACTTGGACAAGGAAACGGCTTGAGGGAGTACAACAATTTACTAGTTACCAAAGTTATGAAAATTCAGACATAAAGTTGACTCTTTAGATGGTTCAGATAGTTCGTAAACGGCGGAGCGACCTTTATGCCTACGGAATCGACGGCCTGATGCCACAGCCCGCCTCCGAAGGTCCGCTGCCTCCCCTTTTTCGGTTATTGTAGTTCTGCTCTAGGACATAAAAAAGATATTCACTATAAGGCACTACAACAGACTCGATATAATAAAAATTTGCCTACGCTTTTAAGTCCTTTTAGTAATATTGCACGTGGTCGACGAATACAGCGGATTGCAGCGACACCGAGGGTAATAGATCCCCAAAAAGTTCTTCATTCGCATATGCTTCCAAATTTTGTACTTATAAGCCGATTTCGGCGGAATTTCACTCGTAACGAGTCAATGACCCGGGCCTGGACTCCCACGAGATTTCACTTATTTTCCGAGACCACCCGTCCAGTGTTCTCCACGGCGACAACAACGACCGACGCAAAAACGGCCGTCGTCGCAAAAAGCGTAAATCTTCGTTGAGCCGCACTTCAATGGCAATCAAGATCGCTTTGATTTCAGAACATCCGTCAGGGACGTCTTCAATAAATCAAATAAGAGGAGCTATAAAAGTGATAGAAAATGATAATATTTCAAAAAACAACATTTGCTTTTATGTTGAACTCTTCGCAATCCTAGACTTTGATTGTTCTTTACGGTTCCTGCTCCAAGCAATTTTTCATCAGGAAAAGCAAAAATTGGTTAGCAAAAATTGGTTATCAAAGGGAGGCTCCATTTTCCATTGAATAAGGAAGGGATTAATTGAGCCTGACATGTAGCTCTGATTGAATCTTGCGTATATGTGTTCTTGCTATTTGAACTCTAAACCATAACAGCATAAGAAATAACAATGAAGAAAATAGAATAGTAATAGCAATAGAATAACAACTGACTATGTATTTAGAAAAGTAAAAAATAAGAAAATATAACAGTAATAGTATATATAAGAAAATATAACAAAAACTGACTATGAAAAGAGACAAGTAAAAAATATGTCCAATGAGATAATGCTTCTCGCTTGGATGCATTGACAATATTCTTTTTTGGCTTGAATTTTCAATGTATTCAAAGTATTCAAGGTCAGTGAAAAGAACGGGACCTCGCTTTGTGGTCCCTTGACCGTGAATATGGAAGCGACGACTGTTACCACTTCACCGAAGAAAAAAGAACCGATCTGTCAATTGTTCGGAGCTAAAATGGAACGGAGTCCAAAGCGTTCGAAATTACCGGACAGGAGGGTAAAAGGTAAAGGTGTCGACGTTTATCAGTCTCCGAAGGACGTATTCCTGTTCAATCCAGAATCGTAGAGGCTTGGTAAATGTACTGCGGGGGTCAGCCGCTACACCAAGTCAGTGTTTTTACCTTTCCAGAAAGTCTGGTACCGATTTACCGACCTTGGAGGGATGAAAGGTTGGCCCGAGCGAGGATCGATCGACTGTGCGGGTGTCAGCAGCGCCTCTTACCACTGCACCACGCGGACAAAAGGATGAATAGGCGAAACGTAAGTGGGTAATTAGGAATTCTAGAAAGAAACAGGGCACCGAGGGAATTTCTGAGGAAATTTTTAACTTCTATGCGGACCGTCAGTTAGGCTACACTGTTCCCAAATGCTCTTTGTTCCCAGAGACATTTCAGTATCGTTTGTCTACCTAAAAAAAACGTTAGGGAACAGATGAAAGAGCCTTATGCGGCGATGAAGTGCTTTTGTTTCTATAGGGCCCCGTTCAGACGTTGGAGTCATTGTGCTCGGGTTTTTACATTCAATCGATGCTTTGACTACAAAAATTAGCTTGTATTTCTGCGTAACCATGGAGGAAGATAAAGGAATATGTGTGCTAAAACATGTACTAGGTAATTTCCTAGAGCCATTGGTTTTCTTGTAACAAAGTTCTTCTCTTCAATCAGAGAGCGAGACGCTCCTTACAAATATGTTATAGGAAGCTCAGAGCGATGAGCCTCTTCTGCTTTTATGGCTCACAACGATGGCTCATTACTCCAACGTATTTTTTTATTCTCAAACTCCATTTCAGTGTTATCGGTAAAATGAGTGAACGGAAATAACGACTACTCGATGGAATCGTCGCTGTGGCCGATTATAAATAGGTCCGACACACAAATTCGAATCCACATAGGACTAGATTTTTGCAAATGATCTGATGATCTCACGAGACATGACACAAAAATCGGTTAGAAGTGTCATCATGTGATTAACTGTATAAGGTTCCTAACATCAGTTGAACATCTCATTTGCGCTAGTTCAGTCAAAAAGAATTAGGAAATGAAGAAGAATAAAGCATGAATAGGCAGCATTTTCGTTTTCCTTCTTGGGCAGAAGAAATATTATTTATTCAAGTCAGATCATCTACAAAATTATCTTCACAGCTAGACTTCGAGCCATCGTTTCATAGCTAGACGGCATTGGCTCCGCACATCCTACTATTAGGTTGTTTCATAAGTTCGTGCCGTTTTTTTCATGTGACCGTTGTAAGCTATCTTCAGAAGCTTTTGAAAATCTCGATGCAGCATCCGAAAGTGAATTATTTGTACTTCCACAAAGTGCTCTAGCTATTTGTCTAGTTTCTGTAAAAATTTTAATAAGCTGGAAGCTTTTTTCCAGGTTAGGAAATCCATGTTATTTGTTTAAAGTTTATTCTAATAATCAAAAATGTATTTGTTTCAGTAAACAGTAATTTCTTTGTTTCTTGCAATAACCATTATTTGACTGACCTCAAAAACCGACAGCGATTTTTTTCTGCTCTGTCGTGAAATGACATTCAAAACTTAGAACGATTCTAGGAAGAGTATTAAATTCTCTATAAGATGGTGTACTCATTGTATTTTTTGCTCCAGCTGTGAAGAGAATTTTGTAGATGATCGGACTTGAAAAAAATTGGGATTTCCAAAAATAATCTGGTCGGGATTGCGACCCGGAGGAATGCAATTCGCAAAAGTGTTTCCGATATAGCTTTTGGACGAGGCCGAGAATTCGATTCTCGATCAGAGAGAACTAATTACGATGGCATACTGTAAGTGTCATACGCAGCGATTAGGTCGGACGACGTGGACTGAGTGCCACACATTAGTCGTATTGCTCTCTCGAATAATAACGCGAAAATCGTCGGCAATTCCAGCCGGCTCTAAAAATTCGGAATCAAATGTGGAAATCGCCCCGAGCAGAGGTCCTTTAGCCCTGAGCTTGGAGAAGTGTAATATTTGAAGAAGAGATTGGTAAAGGTCATGGTGAGACCTTTGTTTGAGTGACTCCGGCTACAAGTCACCTCAGGATAACTAGGGATGCCCTGCGCACCTATGGATGTCCTGCGAAGTGGTGGAACCAACAGAATGCACAGCCAAGTATGTCCTTCTACACTCAACCGAGCTTATCCTAGCTGTTCCACCCACCTTTTTATACCCTAGCAGTCTCACCCACCTTGTTATACGGTATGTAGCTTAGCCAGCTCAGCTGTTGCGGCTCGGTGAACCTTTTTGACTTCATAAGGTTAGCGCATAAGAGGGTTAGTGGTACCTGCTTTTGACTCTTTCTCCTTGGAATTCTTTACTGTGAGATGTAATGACTCGTGAGAGAGTAGTTTCCTACATGTTTATCGACCTTCCAGGCTCCGACGAAGGCGAAGCGCACCGAACGTTATCCTAATAAAAATATTTACTAGTACTGAAATCAATCAACGTCTAAGTTTATACAGCTTATAGTTTATTCTAAACTTCCAAAACTTGAGCTGTAACAAATCTTGCGAACTGACTCTTACTTAGGCGATTGGACTGCGTCTTTACCCTAACTCACCTCTTTCGCTGGATCTGCCTCAGGAGAATTGGGTTAGCAATAGTAGGAAGATGAGGGTTGATCGTTCTCTCGGTTCGAAAGCTGGACGATCCTAATCGCATGGAAAACATTCAATCTGGAGACTTTTCATCAACACCTTCAGAAAATTAAAATGCGCGAGAGAGATTGAGTTAATCGTCTCTAGAATGAGATCTGAAACTCAGCAGGTCGTTAGAATGCATGTCACCCAAAACTAGCCGCAATGCCGAACGAGAGGGAGACAAACAGCGCACCGGAGGCGTTTTCACTTTTGCATATATGTAAAATAGATAGACTTGAAGAGATACAGAGAGGGGAAGCACAGGATCATAAACAGCTCAACGAAAACAATGCTTATAGGAAATCCGCAAAGCTCGGCAGGAGAGGCTAGAAGGTGCGTGGTGAGCTTAAATCCCATTAGCTCGTCTCACCTGGTACAGTGGCTATAAGAATAGTAAAGCTGTGTAAACCTATTCACTATTTTGGCTGTTGTATGCTGCTGTGCCGAACAAGGTTGGTTGGGTGGATCAGATTTATTGGCTTAAAAGGTGGTCCGAAACTTCTTGACCTTTGATCTACACGGCCAAGCGCCGCATCGTTCCTAGCATTTTTGACTAAGTTATACAATCCCCCATACAATTGAGATCAAAGAGTTTCGTATAGATCAAGGATCAAGAAGTGTCGGACCGCTTTTTAAGCCTCTGAAGTTCAATTCGAAACGTTAGACCAATAAAATCTGGTTCACCTACTAACCTCGTCCGGCACAGAAGCATTAAACAGATATAGCATCATGTCGAGGTTTTAAGAAGAGAGAACTTGGAGAATACTATTCCCTGTTCCGATGTGAATTTCAAGACTCAATGTGAAAATGTTTTGTTGGTACTTTGAACAAAACGTCAGTCCGTGAATAAGCAATGTGCACCTAACAGCCGCGAAAGGAATTTTAACAAGAGAATATTCTCGTATTCCTGCCTAGATTCGAAGAAGACAGTGCTTCTTGGCAGAGACTTTACCTTTGTCGCTGAATTACGAAAAGGTTGATTTTAAGAGCATCCCTTTGGTCTTTTTTTTTGTTTAAAATGTTCCCGTGCTTTGGCAAAAGCCTTTTTCTCCAACACGACAACATTTCGTCTGGCATTATGGAGAGCCGATATGACATTTACGGTTCAGATGCACTATAGAGTTAGTCGTAGTCGGTCTCTGGCCGGATTCAATTCCCTGAGATCAAATCGAATCGAGTGGCGAAGGAACAACAAAGAGGGCAGACAAATGGAAGCATGATAGTCTTTGGATACGGGGAAGTGCAACGAAAGAAACGCTGCTTTTTTATAAAGAAATCTGCTAAATAGTGTTGAAGTATGAAAACTTCAAAAATTTGGAATTATTTGGCCTCTTTCGAGCAATCCAGTAAGCCCAACAACGAACAGCCAATGGGCATTCACATTTCATGTTCAATTGCTATTCTCCAGAATCCGTAGATGGGTTATGTTAATCTTCCAATAATTCCAGAGCACTTTGGAAAAAGCTCTGCATTGACTTATATATTTGGAGATGCTAGGTTATTCGCAAAACACTGACATCGGACGGGAATTCCCGTCCGATATCAGTGTTTTGCGAATAACCTAGCATCTCCAAATATATAAGTCAATCAACTCATTCTCGTCTATAAACCGCTGAACAAAAAGCGGCCAATAGCAGAATAGTTTCGTAGCTCTGCATTGAGTTCGATTTCGGACTTATTCTTATACTGGCTGCACCGTTTCAACTCAAATCGCCTCCTAAAAGAACATAAAATAATCTAGTTCACAGGTCATCATCAAGAACGACCTGAACAGGGTCACTGCAACAGCTGAGAAGGAAGTGAGTAGAAAGGAATAGAAAGCAATGGTGTCAGGTCACCAAAACAGCGGATCCGTTGCGTTTGGACTAACAAAGAGGAGAAGTCTTCCTTTTCTATCCTTACTTACTCGCTTTTTTACCTTTCATTTTCGGATGTTAAGGATGCTGAAAAAGTGAGGAAATTGATCAGAAGTAGTAACCACAAAACGGTTACTACAAACTTCTGATGACTTTGCTTTTTCCACATTTTACCTTCCTTTTTTGTTCTTAATCGTTGGCTTTATTCCTGTTACCGTGAACCGCTTAGGTATACTCTTTACTGTATTTGCGGATGTTAAATGAGGCTTCTGATGAATGGCAGCGAGTTGAATAGCAGAAGATCTTTACGAGGCGGGTAAAATTCCTATACCCTAACAAATGTGCCGGAAAGGTGAAAGCTACACATTTCTTAATGGTCTTCAATGACGTAGGAATATGTAGGGGTGCTGACAGAATGAACTGGGAAGATCTTCAAGAGTCGGGAAAATCAACAAAATTTTGAGAGAAAGTATGTAATGACGATTTCGCAAGGCATCAACAATACCTGTCTGTGGGCCATTCTCTCTAACTACGTACAAGCAACACCTGGATGACGTGCGCTGTTTCCCTTTATAGCCGGAAGTGAACGATTCAAATTCAACGACACAGGTAAGGAGTGCGTCATCGATGGCGTCAACGTAAATAATTGCGGGTATGTGCATAGGGTGTGGGGGAGGTTAAAAGCGGTGACAAAGGCCAGCAGTGTTGATGTTGATGAACGCTACCCCATAAACAAAAGCAACCAACACAGGAAGCAGAGAACAGAGCCTCAGGCGTTTGTCGGCGTGCCGTAGCGGATGTGCCATCTTCAAGCCGTCACTCCTACACATGCAGGTTTTATTTTCGCTGGAGAATGTAGGTTTGCGAAAAAAGAAAAAGAAAAACTCTGAGGATATCAACCGGGTCCTGCTTTATGAAATCGCTGACTTGTCCCATGAATCGGAAGCATTCAGACCCATAAGCTCGCATATTGAGGCAAAGCAACTTGTTGCACCTCCGACTCAGACTCTTAATTCCTATGCTTTCGTAAAAATTCTTTCGAGGTCATGGACATTGGACGTCGTCTCTTATGAATGTGGGCCTCAAAATGGTTGTGTTCGATTACTTATTTGTCTATTCACATCAGGAATGAGCGCTCTACTGTGCATGCGGGGCAGACCACCTCAGGACCACGCGTTCCCTAGTTGACGATATGCAGATTGACTTACTATTCATTTCTTCATTAATCTATTCAACTACGCACATTGGCGTGCTAAAAATTCAAGTCAAAGTGGTACAAAAAAACTCAGATTGTTAGTAGAATATTAACACGTTGACAACAGCGCCTTTATCGCGTGTCTGGCGCGTGGGACCAACCGATTTTCTAGCGTGCAGAGGCTGTGGCATGATGCCGGCAAACGGCCAATTTTTTTCCACAATGGAAGTGAATAGTAAATCTCGAAGACTACATATACAGTCCTGTAATATCGGGGATTGTGACTATTCCTTTTTTTGCAATGAAAATAGAAAAATAGCAGCTGGAAGCTTTTAGAATGTCCTTTTTCCCTATCCAGGTTAGAAGGAAATTGTTGTTTGTTTATTGTACATTATTTATTTATTCTAATAACCAATATTAGTTTGTATTTATGTGTTTGTTTCAATAACCAGTATTTGTTTTCATTTATTTGTTTCTTGGAATAAGCATTATTTGTTTTTACTTGTAAAGAAAACTAGTGCACAATCAAAAATTCCAGTAAATCAGAAGCTAAGAATCATTTTCATGGACCACGCTTCCTATAACAATGTGCAAAGGTCTACTAAAAAGTGGCACAAAAACATCCTTTGAAATTCTAAAATGTATCGAGAAAAATACGATACAAGACTGTGGCGCAACAGTGCGCCACACTGTCGTCAACGTTTTTAAAGTAATCCACGACAAAAATCGTGTTAGTAACATGTTATTTGTTTATTTATTTATTTATTTATTCACCTATTAACCCTTTCATTTTATTTTTCACATCTCCTTCAGGTGAGTGATGCAAAGTAGGGACTATCAGAGGCACGTGTACTGGTGAAGATGCTGTAGACGCAACTGAACATCAAAATCTACCCGAACGAGTGTATGCTCCAGAGGCGTATAAGGAATGGAGGAAACGAGAAACGTCATAAAGAGATGAAAAAAGTGGACAAGTCGATGAATTGTCCGCAGATCTTTCATTTGTAAAAAAGAAAACATTATGCCGATTTCATCGCATGGGCTGCCTTCAAAAGGCACACGTCAGGATCAACCCACGCAGGCTTTTATGGTTCCGCGAGTACCTCAAGGATTCTGGTGACTCAATATATCTACACTATCTCGATACGCCATCAATGTACATAGCGTGTTCCAAGAACTGCCGGTTTTTACCCCTTCAAAAAACGTTGACGTGAAAAGACTGAAAATCGGGTTGATCGTGGAAAGCGGATTAGGTAGGCGACAAGCGTCATCAAGAAAAGAAACAATAGTACGGATACGAAACGAAAACCACGGAAAAATGAGAATTCACGCGAGTGCAGCATATCCAGCTGATTTAAGATGACTTCACAACCACGGCAGCCACATTTAGGGCACCTTCGAAGCCGTTGTTCTTAAACCATTGATCTAACCCCAAAAATGTGAACATTGCACGGGCCAGAAGCCAATATCGTTAGAGAAGAAGTTAAAGAGGGAAAGCGTAAAGATGTAGGAGGAAGGATGAAGAAAAACATAAAGAAGATGTTAATGACGACGAAGAAAAAGAAAAAGATAATAAAGGAAAGATCGGAAACGAGAAGGAAGAGCAGAGTATGAGAATTGAAAGCAGTCGGAGTTAGATTGGGTTTGGAAGAGGAGAAGGAGGCTTATAGGTTGCCGGCTAACTTGCTCCTTCAACTGTTACAGATCTACTCTTGGAAGGAAGAAGATGACAGAGAGGCTGAAAGAAAGAGACAAAGAAGAAAATGAAGAGCTTCGGACACTGGAGATATACATAAACGTACTCCATTTTTCTATGTAGAGGTGTTAAAAAATAGGAGATGAGAGGAACAGGAGGAGGTGCGCGACAAATTGAAAAGGGATCTGCTCTACTTACTACTCCAGGGGAAGGAGCTTCGGAATGAAGAGAAAAATTGAGAAAGAGAAGTGGGCGGAAAATGAGGAGGACAAGGAGAAGAAGACGGAGGAAAGCGTGCAAGAAAAGCAGCATCAGACGGAGAAGGAGAAAAAAGAAGGTGAAGGAAAAGGGGAGCGTACGGAGAAGGCCAAAACAAGGAAAGAAAGAAGGAGAATAAAAAAGTGATTGCGAAGGAGAGAGAAAAGGATTGGAAATAGAAGGAGATGGATGAGAAGATGAGGAGCAGAAGGAGGAAAGTAAGTAGAAGAAGACAGGGGAGAATAACGTGTAGGACGAAACGCAAAGGGGCTGCTCTCTCTGCTTCTGTTTCTAGAAATAAACAAGCTCTAAAGAAAGAGAAAGGAGGAGGAAGAAGAAGAAGAAAGGAAGGCAAAAAGAGTAGTAGAAGGAAAAATAAGTGTAGGACACAGCAAAAGCGAGCCGCTTAACCTATAAGACTTCAATAATCGAGAGACTCTATGTGAATACGTGTAAACGAAAAGTAATTGATAATTTGTGTGAGCAAGCAGAATGATCAGGAGGAGGAGAAGGTGCAGAAGGAGAACGAGGAGGTGTAGGACACTACAGAAGAAATAGAGCTGATCTTGTCCCATTCCTACGAGCAAAAAAGTTCCAACAGGAGAGAAAGGAGAAGAAGCTGAAGGAGAGGGGGTAAGAAAAGATTGAAGTGTAGGACCAAACGAAAGAGAGCACTTTTAACTACAGCCTAACCAAAGAGCAAGGAAAAGGAGAGAGAAAAGAAGAGGGAGAAGGAGGAGAAGGAGGAGAAGGAGGAGAAGGAGAAGGAGGAGGAGGATGAAGTGTACGACGAAACGGAAGAGAACTGCTTTCTCCACTCCTTCTCCTGGGAATGAATGAAGGGGAACGTAAAAAATAGAAAATCTGAAGGGAGAGTACAGGGAAGGCAAGCAAGGAAAAGAAGATGAAGGAGTAGTATAAAGAAAAAGAGAAATGTAAAGCGCCGGAAAGAGAACTGCTCAACTTATTGCCCAGAGAATGAAGAAATTTTAAATGAGTCACTTCAAGATATGTAAATGAAGAGTAATTAGTAGTGAATTAGATGGCATCCTCTCATTCTAGGTCGTGGTCGGTCAGAGCTGTCAACACCAGCAGAACATCGCTCGGCCACTGACGGCGACAATTTCCAGCCCGGGGGTTGTGGGCCCGAGCGGATACGGGTTGCGCCGCACTGCTGACTGAGCTGAGAGCGATTTAGAGTCAAAAATGCAAATGCATTGTTGTTCGCGCGTTTGCTCTTTCAATTACGTGCCGAGACGTGAGAGCATATGAAAGTAGGTGCTCGACGGACAAACTCGGCCGCCTTCGTCGTCCCGATTTGCCGTCGTCCGAAGCTCTTCTGCCCCCCGATATCCCCATGAGTGAGTCGGCGACGATGAAAATGCCAGATGTCAAGCACTTCACCGCGCCGCTTTACGGCCGACGGAAAACAAAATCACCGGGTTTCAATGCTCGTCGATCCAGAGATTCAGGAGATTTAGTGGTGCGCATCGCATTGGATGGGCGATTCTAACTTGCAGTTCTCTACAATTTTCTCCAGCGGCCAAGGGAAAACATTTGTAACGAAAGCGAGACAATCGAAGAGAGAAGGAGGAAGAGAAAGTCAAAGAAAATAAAGAGGAGAGGAGGAGAAGGAGCTACAGAGCGCAACGGGAGAAACAACTCTACTTCGTTTCCCAGGAATAAGCGGCTTCTCGGCTGGACTCCAATCAAGAAAAATAATTTTCAATGAGGGAGAAACGAAGGTAAAAATGAGAAATCGACGTGAGAAGTTGGACGAGGCGCAGGTGTAGGGCACAACGAAAGATGCCCATCAAAGCTGCAGCTTGGGAAGAAGGAAACTTCTGATGCAGAAAAAAGACGGGAAGAAGGAAGAAGTGAGCAAGAGAAGGAGAAAGAACTGGAGAAGGATAGACAGAAGAGGTGACAGAGGAGGGGAAGTTGGCGCACGACAAAGCGAGAGAAAGCTGCATCACTCATTTCCTTAGGATGGAAAGGCTTTAAATAAAGAGAAAGAAGAGAAGATGTAACTATATGAATCAAAAGCGTAAAGGATTCTGTAGTCTAGCAAGTCTACCCAGTTACATACCCAATGTGGACAAACCCTAAGTGCGCTAGCTCACCTGGCTTCAGTTCACCAGTACTAGAGGTTCAACGCTTTTCAACGCAATGGACTAGCATTCTAACTGGCAGCTCTTCAAACTATTCAGTGTGCCAAAGGAAAACGTCTTGAATGAAATGCAACGTGAGAACCATCACCAAACAACACTATCAGGCGAGGGCCAGTAAAATTCTTCAGATTTTTTAGCCAGGTATGTCTACCTTTGATTACTAAAAATTGCTTGTGGAAAGTGAAACAGGGTCAAAGGTAAAAGTCTGGCGTCAAAGCGCACAGAATTAAATAGACAGTTGCGGTTGTTCTTTTCCTTTACCAGGGAGGGCTTTCCAAATGTTCGTTTTAGAAAGTTTCTCATCCACCGACTTTGCCAACTATAGATTTCAGGGTTCGGACTACTAACGTGTTTTGAGTGAAACTAAGTCTCAATAAAGTAAAATGAAGTAAAAAAGGTGCGAAGCCGACTGTCTGAGTGCACGAAGCGGCCAGGACGAGGTGGGCGACGAGCGAAGTGCCTGAAATGGTGTTCGCAACACTAAACTCGATTATGGCGTCGAGCCCTCGAGGTTCCTTAACCACCTGTTCGGGAAGTGTCGCTTTCGGACGTCGACACGACCAACAACCGAGAACTCTCAAGAGTTCCCCTTAATCTGAGCTCTCCTTATTTACAAATTTATATGAAACATCGGAAATAAAACATTAACACCGAAGAAGTGCGATGTAATGCAAGATAAGACCGATTATGGGCAGTAAAGTGTGATTGCAAAATTTTTCATCGATAAAATTGGGAAGAAGCTCGCTCCTATCCCATGCGTCACCGGCAGTACTGAGCAGTTATTAGCTCCAAGAAAGCTAAATCTAAGTTCATGGGCAACAGCAGACCGCAAGGCTCGATTCTATGAAGTAGGAAAGAAGTTATTCTGACAACCGCAGGATTCAAATAAAGCTCTAAGGTACGAAGCAACTAAAGCATGGAGTGATTACTGTTGTTTAATAAGCCTTCCGAACGTCGAATTTCGGAGGTTCAAAACTTTGTAATCTTCAAAACAAATAAGAACATGTAACATTCTGTCTAATAGAAAAAATAATCGTCTTCCAGATGATATATTACGTTTTATTCAGGCCTTCGAAACTGAGCAGTGGAAATTCGCTGTCGGTGAGGCTATTTTTTCACCTTCTAGCTTTTCATTTACTGCCCAGAAAAACAGTGACATTCACAGTTATCGCAAATTACAAATAAGCTGCATGAAAGACCAAATAATTCTCTTTCGTAAGCTGTGTGACACTCTGCAAAAGCTTTCAAACTCAGCAGGTCGGGTGGCTTTAAGTGATGACCAGTCCTATTCCTTATCTCTATTTCCTTTCTTCTATTTCTAAAAGTTCGGCATTTTCTAAAAGTTTCACTGAAATGTATCTGTGAACCAAAATGCAGGCTGATCACAGTATAGACAGAAGACGTTGGCGGAAGCGGAACTGTTGCAAGAACTATTCGACGCATCTTTGTGCTAGAATTGCTGACTGGAGAAAAGATTGTCCTTACGAAAAGACACCCAGCTGGAATTAGGACAACTTTATCTATTCAAACCCGGTACTGCACAACAGATACTTTGAAAAAGGGAAATTTCAAGTTTAGTACGGTCCACCGTGAACTACGATCAAACAAGGTCCACCTCATACGCCCGTCCCTTTCAGTAGTAGCCTGAAATTACGCTGGATTAAACCGAAATTATACAACATAGAGCTTTCTGTCTCATTTCAAGTCTTTCAAACAAATAGACCTACTAGTGAGGAAGGTAAACTTTTCTGGATGCTTCTTTTACTCAGAATTGGGTATTATACGAACAGTTTGGGAGAAGAGATGAATGCAATCCGTTAAATTATTGGAAGCTTCTCTAAATTCGCCATTAGCCATTTTTTTCGAGTGAATTCGTAAAGATTCTCCATTCAGAATAACAAAAGAAAAATACAGAAAGTAGACAAAAGACAGAATGTGGAACATAAACTTGGCAACGAATCCCATGAATCCGAAGATTTCAGTGAACACTTTCGAATCAAAAGTTTTCAGTGAAAGTTCTGCAAACGTTTTTACTGAAACTTCCGGTGTCGAGTGCATGAAAATGCATTGAAGAATAATTCGACTGGACCACGTGAATGGAGCGAAGGAAGTGGAATTGTCGTTCGAAGACGACAATTTGTTGTTTTTGACGACGATATCGGCCGACGTTCAGCAATTTCCATCACTGAGAGGCGAAATTGCCGACGACGGTGTGAAAAAAGTCGTTCGGGCATAACCGCTGTCATCAAGCGGGTCCGAAACGACGAAAGAAGAAGTCCGTCGAGGCTAGGAACCTCGTGACTCAGCAACTATCAGCGGTCCGGCGAACGGTCGGGACCACCTTGGCAAACATGTTGGCAGATTACCGTCGCCGAGAAAGCACCGCGCTGACTGACTGACTGACCCTCTTGGGAACACGACTATTAAGCGCCAACGCAAACATACTCACGCGAAAGCGAGAACGACGACTTTGATGCTGCCCAACTTGGCACTTTTCTA
The DNA here is from genome assembly GCA_030553155.1 of Nippostrongylus brasiliensis. NCBI lineage: Eukaryota > Metazoa > Nematoda > Chromadorea > Rhabditida > Heligmosomidae > Nippostrongylus > Nippostrongylus brasiliensis. Next base: position 32,117,715 of record CP130733.1, on the reverse strand, counting down.
TTTATCCATTAGCAACAGAGCTGGTGCAGTGTGCCAGAAGTTTCAAGGAAATCTGATGGATTCATCCAACAAATAAGTTACTACAAAAGAAGGGTGCGATCAATCTATAGTATTTGCCGTTTGTTGCAATGACCTTCTTCAAGCGATGAACAGAGCAACTCTTCCTTGAAAAAACGAGGACGGTCGTGACGAAACTTCATGTTCCACTGCCTTTCATGCTCCTCGTTTCATGTGAGTTATCTTGTGAATAACTTATAGGCTGAGTCGTAAGTAATCGGACATTTGCGTGCGTTCGAATTCAAGATGAAATTTCTAGTCATTGAGGACACCTATCAAAATGAGTAAGGTATCATTCGATAGAGGGAGAACAAAACTACAGAACGTTCTACCACATTCACTTTAGTAACGTTGAATTTGTAACAATGACTCCGGGATTCATTTCATTCATTCTCATTTTCAACGTCATGCTTTTTCGCTCACTATTTGGTCCGTATTTGGACCAATCATTGTAAGGCTTCGTATGTGAAGTTGAGTTTGCTGCTTAACTGATATCAGCTACAGAAAGTATCAATGGACAGATAAAGATCTTGTCTTTAGAATTTAGTGCCGAGATAATTAGGCCTGTTTTTACACATCTTCAAGGGAGAAACGTTAACATCCAAAACCCTATCTTTCTACAGTTTAAGATGAAAGGGTAATGATGAAGGAAAAGTAGAAAGCAAGACGTTGCTCCGTTTCCGAAGAACGCGCCAATTAGATTTGTCTTTCATCCACAATCGCAGGGCCAGGGTGAATGTGTAGTTGACTTAACAACCATACGTACATAGTCTGGTGGCACTTTTCCCGACTCCCGAAGACATGGAGGGTTGGACAAGGTGGATACCCTGGGTAATTTTCAATTCCTCGGCCGTGCGGGTGGAAGCGGTGTCTCTTACCACTTATTTTCAAAACTGCAGTAGTTGAAAATGGGTAGGAAAAATTCCAACCTAAGCCTGGAAGCTGAAGGAGAATCTTTAACGAAAAACAGGCCTGCATAACAACGAAAGAAAGATGAAAAAGAAGAGATGGATTTGCTGGTTGATATCCTTAGGTTAATGCACCCATGAGTGTTCTTTTTGGGGGAAACGAAACACATGTTTGCTTTGGGTACGGGTTGAGAGTTCTACGCCATTGGAACCCCTCAAATTCAGTCACATAGGGAGGAGATTACCCCGCCAAAGAAGAAGAATGGTGACAAAAAAAATCAACTACTCAAGAAGAGCAGGCGGTCTTTCAAATATTGAAAGAAACAAAGTTGTTCAGATGAAGTGCTCAGATATATCTTGGCGTTGGTGTTATCGAGTGGATGTGCTCTTATTGGAGTGGCTGTTCGACCGAGCGACCAGTTTTCTACTATTTACTGACACCGACGAGTTGCTTGTCGCCACTCGAGAGGTCCGCTCACGGTTTCCACCTCGAATTCTCTGGTTTTGTGAAAACTTGAGTAACATAACAAAAACTTCATATATTCAATTTATGAAACGTTTCTTCAATGGTTTGTTGTCGATTTGTTTTCCGGCTAAGTTTTTTTCTATAGGGAATGCCTTGTTATAGAAAATAACCTGGTTAGTTCTGAAAATTGAAACTATGTATATATGCAAAACGTAACATAAATATAAAAGTAATATGGTAGGCGGGAACCACTCCCCTAAGGGTGCGCCACGCATTCGCCTTCCATTCAGAATGGTATTGTCCTGACAAATGCATATTTGACCTATACACTGGCTTTCAAGGCTTAGCTGTTGTTCTAGTCAATGGCCTCACCTTCCCAGAAAAGACAGATACCACTATACTCGACTACGGAAGAACGGAAACCTTGGTTAGCCAATCCGAGGATCGATCTCATACCGCGCTGGTAAGGATGGCACCTCCTAATGCAGACGCATAGAACAAAAGGGAGAAGCGATTTTTGCATTGGTAAATTAAACGGTACGAATAGCACCAAATAGGGGAGAGACAACTAACACGTCAAGTTGAAAGTCACGATAAAATAGAGATGACCTATGCGAAGGAATGGCAATGGGCAAAGTCTGAGAAACCAAAAAAGGCGGAAAAATTAGCTGCAGGTAATGTTAAGGTTACCTTGACAGTAAATAGGTAGAAAGTTTATCGGCTAAATTTAATGAAACAAAGATTTGGAAACGCGGACGCTGGAGAATGTTAAAAAACATATGTCATAAAGAGTTAAATAGGCTACTAGTATACAATATACCTGTATTACATTGAAGAATATTTTGCAGCGAATAAGACATTTTAGCGAATCCGTAATGTAGTGGTTAGCATTGTAATTCCCTAAGAGAGAATTTGCTTCTACTCCTACCCTAGTCCCTAACGTTTTAATTAGCAGAAAATTTGGAACGACGTTGCTCACAATAAGCTTAAAATCGTTCAGAGGCAATATTGGCTATGTTCAGTGTAAGACTAAGCTCACCAGGCTTACTAGCTCATTTTATCATTTTTATTGCAGATTTCAAGAGATTAAGGGAGACTTTTCATGCTTATTATCCATCACTACTCAGGCCAAAGATTTTGAAGCATCGTGGTGGTCACCGATTGTGCACAATGTGAGGAGCACGTGAAAGAACTCTACGACGTAACATATGCTTGCAAACTTGAAGACAATTAATCTCCTTGCAACACGATAAAAGCACGAAAAGGAAATTGTTGCAAACGTATTTTCCAGAATAAAAAACAGGTAAAAGTGCCCTGAGGCGATCAGTAGTAGCCGGGGCCCATCGGTTTCGACTCTTCGAAAAAAGACATAGCCGATTCCAGGTTGTCATAGGGATTCCGGCACTCTCAGCTCAGCCTCGGACAGACGTCAGAATAGTGAATCGTCTGGAGGAAACGGGTCGCAAGAACAAGGATTGAAGCCAAGACTTTGACATAAAATCCATCGTGTATATTTATTTATTTATTTATTTATTGATTTATTTATTTATTTAGCAAGGCACTTAGACTACGTAACAGGGTGTGCGGAATTTCCGTTTCCGTGTTCCGAATTCCGGTTTCCGGCCGTTTTTGGCCCTACCGTTCCGTTTCGTGTTCCGCTTTGTTTTTGGGCGGAACACGGAAGCGGAAGTGGGAATCGAAGACCTCCACTGTGCAAGCTAACAAAATGGAAATTGAAGTTACTGTGCTGACGTCGATGCGATCCATTCGAATTCTGGAAGAATGAAACCAATACAGCGAAGTACACTCCCCTCCTCGTAAGTAAACTTGCAATAAAGTATTTGTCGGCACCTGCCACATCGTCCGAATGCGAGAAATTGTTTTCTTTTGCTGGTTTCATTGTAAACGATCTGAGAAAAAGCCTCTCTGCAAAAAATCATGAAAACACTGCTGTTTCTCCACCATAGCATGCTCGTTTTAGGCTTCTAAATCTATCCTGAAAGCATTCTTGTCTATCACTCCAAAAAAGTCCGTTTTTCTTTATGTACTTGTCTCGGCTCATAATGAAGTTTATGAACATGAATTTCCACCGTTTACTTTGAAGCTATCACCAAACGTTGAACACCTTCACCAAAATAATGGACACATTCTACTGGAAACAAAACGAGCATTCTATGGGTACCTTTAGAAACAGAAATGAAAACTTTTTGTAGTCCAGTTTTGGCTAATTTCCAATAATTTAGTGATATTGGCATCATTTCCGGCTTCCGTGTTCCGCATTCCGGTTTCCGGCCATTTTTGACCATTTCCTTTCCGTCTTCCGTCTTCCGCTTTTTTGAAAAAAATTTCCGCACACCCCTGCTACGTAAACATTCAAGAGCACTAAACCAAAAAATGTTAGATTAGTAGGAGAGCTAAAGCAATAAATAAGAGTAAGAGCTAAAAATCTCATTAGTAACATCTTATAGGATACCATTCCGAAGAAGTTAAAAATGTAATAATCAAATTCAGTTTCTCTAATTATATATCTTATCTTTATGATTGTTATGGCCTTTATGATTGACAGACGTTTTTAGAGATAGACTTCACGACTAACTGAGGATCTACATCAGGGGATATTATGCGTTTATTGAACATTTTCTGCGATATTTTCTCGGCTAAACCGCAAAGCTTGAAAGCTCTTTCACTTTTTATCCTTCCTAAACTCCTCTTCAACACTTTCCTTCTTCGATAATTTCTTCTCTTATTCCCCATAAGGGTGTCAGGTGAAGTTTTATTCAACGGCTAGACGTTTTGACGCTCTTTCAGTCTGTAGAGACCTCAAACGTCTATCGTTTCCAAACGTCTAACAGCTCAGTCTCAGTTTCAGTGACCTCAGGGAGGCCGCTAAGTAGAACTTATTGCATACTAACGTACATGAGGCCTACAGTATGGAATAGGAAATCAATTTCAGATTTAACGTCACAATTAGCAAGGAAGCCCAACGGGAAATATTACGTCACGAGAACGTTATGTTTACGTATAGTATTTATAGGCAGATTATGAATATCTAGTGCAGAAGATCTATTCTAGAAATTTGTTTGCATGCTACGAAGGTGGTTAGTACCACAGATTTCGAATAAATAATAGAAATCTAGATCGACCAGAGCTGCCGCATCTACACGGTCTACTACAAGATGTTCGAATAAAACGTTTTACGTGACGCTATTTCATTTTTTATTCTGTTCCCCGATTTGTTCCCCGACTTTCATATTCGTCGAACGCTACGCAACAGAGCTTGAAGAGGAGGAGCTCTTTGCATGTGTTTCAAATCCAAATAATTCTAGTCAAAGATTCGATACATAGAAATGGCTGGACTTTTCATTAGAACATTTCCAATCGGCAATCAGAGCTAACAAAACGAAAGGAAAAGTTCGGAGAAGGACAGACAATGATAGGTTGACTAATGATTGCTGTGTGCTTGAGCCATTTCCGCTCTAGAATCTGGCAAATTCTCTTTGCATCTTCTTAGCAGTGGTAATTGTATAATAGTAAGGAAACGATTAGGTTGCGTGCAAGACGTATACATCATCGCTGCTTGAAGAAAGCTAAGGTCGTCAACAATTACCAGTCTTCGCAGAATACGCCACGTATTCGCCTTTCTCTCAGAATCGTAGAGAGACGTGGAAGATGTGCATGGCTTTGGACGAGGACCGATCCCTCAAAGGCGCTGGAGGAGGTTGTGCAACAATAACACTCCAGTTATACCCATGTTAAGTCCCTACTCATACTCACCACCGCCCGTTGTTGCTTACTTGACCTTGCCTTTGAAAAAAATTCGGAGTAAAACCAGAAATTCAAGGGTTACCTACGTACTACCGAACCCGCTCCTTTGCTGTGTTGGATAAGCGAATTTTCGTAGAAATCGCCGGAAACGTTAGCCGAAACAGTTTGTACCATATTGGCTTGTTCACTTCTCAAATATTTATGTGGCAAATTTACTGCGAAACAGACAAAAATCAAGACAATCGTTGTCTAGATAAAGGACATTCTGAGGGCCAAGGCAAAAAAAACTGAAAAACGATCGCTCCCAGAGACGGAAGCGCCGTCACCTTTCCCACGCTCAAGCACACGCTCACAGAGAGTAAAGTCCGCTTCTCCCCTAATGATACTCTCTTTTCTTCTGGAAACAAAAGCAAAGACATAAATGCGATAAATTATGAAAAATACTGCTGACGACTACCAAAAATTTTTTCAGTGACGGTAGCGGTCGAGGGAAAGTCGGCTCCAGCTCGGATTACCTACTTAGCGGCACGACTCTCAGGTGAATAAAACATTAGCTTGGCAGCTGGAGGGTCTTCTCCACTTCGCTGGTGGCGTGACGATCTCCTCTCGAAATTAGCGCTCTGAACTTTGAAATAAAAAACTGGTGCCGATCTTCTACATAAAATGCCTCACGTCATCTGTCAGAGTCGTCGAGGATTTTCTCTGGCTCTTTACTCCACTTCGAGGAACGTCACGGCGGTTTTGGGAGGACATTTTTTATTAATTTATTTGTTACGAGGTTCAAGACAACCGTGAGAAAGAAGAATGAATATCAAATAGAGCATCGAAAAGTTAGGAGCACAATATTACGTAACCTTGAGCAGATGGGTCACTCAACAGTACACTGCCTGGAAATGTTGAATTTCTGATATCTCCTAAATTTTCTTCTCGAAAGCGAATGTTTCGAACGCAGTGATTGAAATCCAATCCGTTCAGCAAGAGAAACCTCGCTCTTCCAACCTCAAACTGTTTTTTGAATTTACTAAGATTTTATGAAATGGCATGCCTTCTAAATTGACAGGATAACTAAGGTGCTTCGGAAAGCGACAAAAAGCGCCGACTCCACCAGACCGTTCGAGCCATCAAGTCCAGCTTGAGGTCAAGGCAAAGCCTACTTCATTTCACGTTTGTCGTCTTCGTTTCAGGCTTCAATAAGTTAGAAGCGCGACTTTCTGGCAAGGTCATCGAAGCATTCTGGCTCCTTGACTTACTCATTTGACCGCTAGGCATTCAATAAGGTCCATTTTTTATATTGGTGGCATTCCAAGACTTTGATGACGGTCATTTGTATTTTCGTCGTTTGTTTTTCCACAGGAATTCCGAATAGCGAGGGAGACGGCGATTGCTCTGTAGGAACCCATTTGAGCTGTTATGCTTTCTTTTCTAAAACACTAGTCTTGGAAAAAATCTCCGTTTAATACCGAAATTCTTCGCATGGCGATACGACCCATTGCAAATAGCTGCATCTCATACCAGTCATAACAAGAAAAACCTCTGTTATACTTCTTCCGAGGCTCGCTCACCACACCAATGAAATGCGTAGAATCAAATGCTCAACGAATCTCAACACCTGATAACAACCTTTTAGACGTTCGAGGAGAAGCGTCACAAAAAAACTGAAGGCTATGTGTAGGGTTATAGGGCTGCAAAAAGGGAAATTGAAAACCACTGTGTAGCTTTAACGTTGCAGAGTGCTGCTGGTCTGATAGAATAACTGTAGTCTCAGTTGCGTGGTATTGAAATTTTACCCTTACTCAAGCGTCACTCTTTTCATCAGCAATGAATGACGAGACAATCTGCATATTGAAAGAAGGAAACATCCGTTCTGTCCCTAAGCCCTTGACCGTAAAGCCAAGGTACAGAGCCATACCGGACTTCTCTGTGAGGAAGATAGTGCTCAGGCGGGTGTGTGAAGATGATGTACATAACTGCATTGGATAGCTTGTTAATGTGAGAAAGAGAAATCATGGTGCTGGTAACGACGTGCCTTTGACGATTGCGAAGCGACGAATCGCTTGTTATAATGCAGATTGTAAAGTAATAAAAGAATGTCTTGTAGATCGAAAAACCCGAGTCGAATCTATCGTAAACGAGTGCAATGCTATTAGGTTGTAAGGAAAGTTCTGTCCTTTTTTGCAGCTTATATTCAAAACGCCATAATTCGGCTCCTGTCTCTCTTAATTTAACCACAATTCGAAAGATCACATCATTCTCTATGGAACACATTATAAAGTGTGCCGCTATCGCAAAAGTCTAAAGATAGGAATTAAGGCAAATGTTCCAAGGCGGATTCGACATCGTGTTGATATTCTAACCCTCTCCTCTTTGAAAAGCCATATGAACGTTTGAAATTTGGCAGATAGTTAGCACGAGGTCTGGCTATTTCGACGGACAAAGGTGAGCTTCAATGTCTCGTTGGTTTGAATTCTGGAGATGATACTTTAAAACACGTGGATTTGCGTTGCTGTAAAATGTCAAATGGACTCTATGGTTCCTAGCTTCGGTTGAATCGTTTTGAATGTTACATATATTTACGGTGTGCACTTTCTTCTTTATCGTTTGGTGTAGAGTAAGACACAAAAGTCACACTAGTACTGGTGCAGTTCATCATAACGTCACCATTGTCTTCGTGTCGTGAAAATCTGGTTTCTTAACCATCTTAGAAGGTTCGTCGTTGTGTGAAAAACAGGAAAATTTCTTCTCGTCATAGTATAATATCTATTCTTCGTCGTAGGTTAAAAATCCTCATAGAAGTGGCTCCGCAAAATCCATTTCAATTGATGAACCCGCAACCCTCATTCGCACTCGGAGCAGAGGGTCCGAATGTCGAATATTTTAATTAATCCAGATCTTGAGACATTCGCGATAGCGGCACACTTTATACTGCCTTCCTTAGAGAAAGATGTGCTCTTTCGAATGGTGCTTGAATTAAGGGAAACGGCTGGATATGTGTAGAGTTATGACGCTTTAAATATAGGGACAGAACTTTCCTTGCAACCTACTATGGTGCTCGGAAGCTTGTCAAGAGTCAAAGCTCGCCGAAAACAAGAAATTTCAAAATTTATTCATTTATTCATTTATTTTGTGTGAACGAGTCAAGTAGCGGTGATGTATTACACAAAACGGCCTTAAAAAGGGCTGACCGGTAGCAGTAAGCATTAATTCAACTACCTTAGTCAGAAACGTAAAGGTAGAGGTAAAGGTGCCGGCGTTAATCAGTCCACTGAGGACGCGCCGCCGCAATCGTGTTCAATTCTGAATCGTAGAGGCTTGGTGAATGCGTATTTGGCCTATACAATGACCTGCGGGGGCCAGCCGCTATACCAGGTCAGTGTCTTTACCTTCCCAGACAATCTGGTACCAATTTACCCGACCCCGGAGGGATGGAAGGCTTGGTTAGCCCGGGCTGGGATCGATCGCTCGACCGTGCGGGTGTCAGCAGCGGCTCCTACCACTGTACCACGCGCGCTCATCAAATCATGATGGTCTAATGTGAGTGCTGCTGATAGTCTAACAACTTAGAGAAGCGATTCAAATCACTTTTTATGAATCAATCTTCACAGGACCTGACCATCTTGAATTTTACCCATTGATATCCGATAATGTCTTCTACCCAGACGTCAGCGAGGTAGATTCTGGCTGCAATGAGTGAACTTCATACTAATGCCATACACGCATTGACGACCGTTAGTCAAACACTAGACCTGAAATGATACCCCGCAGAGAGTTTTTTTTTGTCTGCAAAAATGCCTAATGACTGTTCATTAGACTTTTTCCAACTGTGACTGTCTAGCTTTTTTTCATGATAGTATTATACTTTCAATTAGACGGTAATTCGTACTCATTGCTAAACGTCCTTCCTCTATTCCTTCGTGCAACGTTCATTGTCTACTTCCGATGTATTGAGCTCCAGTTGATCTATTTGAACCCGATTTTTTAATGACGGAAGCTGCATTGATCTGTGAAAACTACGGAACAGCAGTGCGACAGGCCTATACAAAAAACCACTTTATAAATTGACCTTTCAATTTTTTTCATTTTCCTCCTTTTTGTTTTGCTAACATTGCGATTGAGCATCGTAACAAATGAGGGAGGCTGGGGGTCGATGTTCTTCAAAATACCTTTCATCATCGCAGCAACAATTGATTTTTCCTACTAATGAAATGTATCTCACATTCTTCTAAGAATGGCTTATCTGCAATACTGTGAATCTTTATCGGTATCCATCGGTGACCTGATTCTCAGTTGCCATTTCTTCCTGTTGTTATGAATTTTTATTTTCCTGTCTGTTTAGTGTTTCTCGTCAATGTGAACCTGGATAGCAGGGATTATTCCTTGTCAATCTGAACATGGATAGTGGGGATTAATTGTTAATAATTTCAATTAGATGAGATTGAACATCAGGGGATTAAGTCACATTATCGCATATATTACCCCATTCAGACTCATAGGGACATAGGGCATGGTACCGTAACGTATTTGGCCGTTACGGTACCATGCCCTGTGTCCCTATGAGTCTGAATGGCCTAACAACCCCATCTCCTCACCTTCCGAGCCTAGTCTGACACCATTTTAGCCTCAGAATGACTAACGGATATTGTGGGTAAAGAAGGATCGCTCGGTGTTGTGGGTGAACACGGCAACTCTTAGCAGTTCGCTATGTTTGTGTTGAGAGAAACTGGTAGGAAGAGGAATGATCTCCAGGTTCTCCCAACTTCGAACCTCGCATCGTCGGTAAAGTTTTCAATACTCGTTCTTTTTGCCTCATAAGTCTTTCAGGTGGTATCAAATGCTTCTGTCAGACCAGTTTAGTAAGTCGCTGAAATCGAACTTTGTTCAAGCGTTTGAAGAGCGAATTCAAAGCGTCAGATCATCAAATAAAGGACTGCCACAAATCAATCCTTTGGGGCACAACAATTATTATTCAGAAGAATTATACTGGCCATTGCTGCTTGCCGTCTGCAATCCTTTCGTAGGTGGAAGGAATAATTGAATGTCATCACCTAAACGGCCTACAGGGATTGCAAAGCGTTTGTGAGCCAGGGTTGGATAGAATTAGCAAATCTCTGTTGAATCGGTTTAAAAGTACATTTTTGCTTAGTTTTTTTTTTCGGTGCTGTCTGGGTTGCCGTGCAGCCAGCAGATGTTTAAGCTCATGAACACTAGAGAGCTTAATGATTTCTTTGAAAGGCATATTTTTATTATGAATTCTCCGTACTCGGACAGCCATCAAGGCAGATTTCTGCAAGAAGATAATACTTCGGAACAAATTCTTCCGCGGCTTTCTTCCAACCCCGCGACCTTACTTCAATTTGCAGGAGGATTACGGATCGATGAATTTTCAGCGAAATTTTCAATCAATTGGATCGAGACCCCTTGTGGTTTGAGCAACATGTACTCGGAGATTTATCGTGACACTGCTATGACCGCTGCTGCAGTTCCCTTCTTTCTTCTTTCAATCACTCTTGTCTTTCGACCACCTTGATAAGTAGAAACCCTCTTTTCCATCTCTGTTTCTATGCTTCCCAGCCTCTCCTCCCCCTTCGGCATCATTCTGAGATTTGTTGTCCCTGGCCGGTGTGTGGTCGAGAACAGAAACCGACTTCGTGATGTTGGTGCAGTTCGCATGTTTACGTTCAATTAGGCGCATGTCCCTTCTAATGGGACAAATCACAGATGAACACATCGAACGCAGTAGTTTTAGTTATTCTTGTTCTCCGAGTTCAGCGATCAACTTCCTTCCCTTAACGAATTCATTGTCAACAGACGATTAGCTGCAGATGATTGTTTGAACTGCTGAAAATGAGATAAAGTGTACGCTCAAATATCAAGCGAGCGTAGTAAACCTAAGCAATGATATTGGTTGAAAAACGGGTAAATGTGTGTGAAGACAAAGGTGAATGGCAAAATGCGTGTAAAGGCAAAAGTAAAGGGTAAAAGTGTCGGCGTTGATAAGCACCCTAAGCACGCGCCACGCATTCGTGTTCCAATCGGAATTGTAGTGGTAAGGTGAATTTAGTCTATACGACGCCCTGCGGGGGCCAGCCGCTATACCAAGTCGGCGTCTTAAGCTACCAAGACAAGTCTGATACCAATTTACCCGAGGGACGGAAGGCTTGGTTAGCCGAGCGGGGATCGATCGTTAAACCGTGCGCGTGACGGTAGCACCTCATACCACCGCACCACTACGCATGGTATACATTCACGTACCAAACAAGATCATTAAGGCACTAGCACCCTAGGCGGTGCTGGTGACCAAACTGCACTGTAACTGTGTTCAATATGTAGAAGGAGATATGTAGGAGATATGTAATAAAATGATTTAAGCTCTGCAATTCTTATTTTAAACCTATCTACTTTATTTAGCATCTTTCTCTGCACTTCCACTCATCCGGGTTTTATAAGGCCAAAAGCACGGGTTATGCAGTTTTGAAACTAACGGAGAACTTTAGCAAAATCTTAGCTACCTTTTTGAGGTTTTCCTAGATTTGACGAAAAATATTTAATTGTAGAAGAAATTAACTCTATTCCATAGTCGGAAAGCCTATCGTACCGGAATCTACGAACTGTAACAGCTTTCAGATCATTTACAATCTTCCATGAACTCTTTGAGGTTTTCCTGGATTTTGACGGAAAATATTTAATTGTAGAAGAAATTAACTCCACTCCGGGGTCGGAAAGCCTTTCGCACCGGAATGTACGAAGTGGAACAGCTTTCAGATCGTTTACAATCTTCGATGAAATCTTATATTGAAGACTTGGACAGACATGTGCCCTTGTCTCCCAAGTACTGTCTTTTCCTTCTAGTCTTACGTTGTTGGGCGAAATCCTTCCTGAAGCTTCATGAGACAATCGTTTCCGAATACAGGCAGTTTATTAGAAGAGTACTACGGGGCACACTATTAGAAGTTCCATTTTTAAATTTTCTAGGTGCTGGTATTCAGATACCTGCATGCTTCTGTGTATACTGCGCAGATCTTCCGTCATCCCCTAGACTTAGTTTCTCGGAAGCTCTTTCAAGAAATTCAGCGAAACGACAGTGCATAGGGATTTTTTATGATGTCAGCGCGCAGAATGACGATCATCTACAAGAGTTCGCGGGAGAATTCAGCTCTTGATTAATAGTCCGTTGCTGAGTCTAGAAACATAATCCCTAGAGCTTCAGCTCTAGATCGACCTTGGCAATGATGCAATGTTAAACGGATAATCTAGGTCTAGAGACGTCTCGATCTCGCGATCACTATCCAAGAGAATCAACAGCTGAAGGATCCTAAATTTATCCATGCACTTCTACATTCGTATGGATCATCTATTACGAATACGAATAAAAACGAATAAAGACTAGATAAATGTCCTGAGTGCTTCTGTGCAGAGCAGAAGTTAGTAAGGTGGATCATAGTTTATTTGGCCTAACGTTTCGACCCTTTCATCCCCGCCAGAGGCCTAAAAAAATGCTCTGAAAATCCTTGATCCTTGAACTATACGGCCAAGCGCCGAATCCTCCTTAGCATTTCTGATGAACTTGAAGAATCCTCCCACGAAATTGTGATTGCTAGATTCAAGCAAGACCGTCCGAGGCGTGCTGTGTTTTATAGCCTTATAAACACCCACAAGTCTTCCCCCACAAATATGCTTTCGATCTCGGCGGCTACCTTCAAAATACGACCAATAATTAGCTGTGTTGGCGGACTAACCGATCGAATGAAACGATCGAGTATCATCGTTTCTCAAAAAATCGTAGGCCAGCTGTTGGCCACGATTCCCTCGCACCTGTCCCATACGAGGATATTCCTTGACAATCTACACAACGTACAATTACACAAAAACTGCGTTGTGGAGTCATTCGATGTAAACTCTTTGTATACCAACGCCCAAAAGGAACAAGCCCTACGAGCGTTGTCTGAAATGCTTGAAATACATCAGCTAACACTTTTGGACTGCAGAGCTACTCAATGGTGACTCTGGTTTGAGAATGCCTGAATCGTCCTAACTATTGGGTCTGGCAATGGGTCAGCGCCTTGCGCCAGTTCTTGCAATATGCTTTATGAGTAGAATTGAAGAATCAGTCTTATTAGGTTGGAAAGTTATGGATTTTCGTTCAAGTAAAAAAGAATATTTATTGTAAAAACCTCAAATCTGCACCTCAATTTAAGAGATATTCTCTGTTACTGTCTATGACCTTCCTCCACCTCCGACGCAAGTAGTGAATCCCATCCGTATAAAGTGGCTGCTCCGGTCGTCGACAAAACTCGACACCCACATCCGTAGTTCAGTGACGTTTCGGAATATCTTGTCAGGCAGTGAGTGCTTAGACCATCGGCCGATATACAGTAGCGGTCAAAAAGATATGTCACTTTTCATTTTCATGCATAAATAGTTCGAATCGAAAAGAACCTAATACCAATCAATAGTTCTGACCACTTTATTCAAAAATGTATCAAAATATACCGTTGTTACGAATTCTGTATTTTTTAAAAACATTTTATATTGATTTTCATATGCTATTTTGAACGAAAATATCTCAGAAATCGCTGAGCCAAGGATCAATCTGAGACGATATTCTAATAGAGCATAGCCTAGTTAGTATATTATGTTGCAAACATTTGATTCAGATCGCCGCTAGAATATAGATTTTTCTGAGCAAACATTTTGGTGGTCAAAAGTGGTCAAATTTTAGGACCGTGTCTCAAACAAAATTCTATATCTTTTCAATTTTCTAACGAAATCCTACCAAAATTGATAGTACTATGGCAAACGATTTTCTCTTCAATATGATTGTTTCTGTTGCATGTTTGGTTTCTTAGTTTGTGTGAAAATGTTTTTTAAAGTGGAGATTGCGTAAACCGTTATATTCAAGAAAGTTCGAGGAAAATCGACTTCATTTTTTCTCAGTTCATAGCACATTTATAGTACTCTCGATGCTGTACGTACGCTTAAATGAAAATAGTTCTTTATCAAAATATATCGCTTTGATTAACACACGCCGCATGCGCCGTCACCACCAGTACATTTATGGTGGCGGGCGAAGGCGCGCACAGCGTGTGTTAGTCAAAGCGATATATTTTTATAAAGAACTATTTTTATTATAGCGTACGTACAGTATCGAGAGTACCATAATTGTACTATGGACTGAGAAAAAATGGGGTCGATTCTCCTTGAACTTTCTTGAATATAACAGCTTACGCAATCTCCACTTCAAAAAACATTTTCTCACAAACAAGAAACCAGACTCAGAACAAAAACAAACTACTTGCAGGAAAAATCATTTTCTATAGTACCCTCAAATTTGGTGTAATTTCGTTAAAAAATTGAAAAGATATAGAATTTTGTTTGAAAATGGTCCTAAAATTTGACCACTTTCTGACCACCAAAATGTTTGCTCAGAAAAATCTATAATTTAGCGGCGGTCTGAACCAAACGTTTGTAACACATTATAATAAATAAACTGTGCTCTATCAGAATATCATCTCACTTTGTTCCTACGCTCAGCAATTTTTGAGATATTTTCGTTTAAAGTAGCATATGAAAATCACTATAAAATATTTTTAAAAAACACAGAATTTGCAAAAACGGTATGTTTCGACATATTTTCAAATAGAGTCGACAGGACTACCGGATCGTACCAGACTCCTTTCGATTTGAGCTATTTGTGCATAAAAATGAAAAGTGACATATCTTTTTGACCGCTACTGTAAATGGTACTCGGATAGAGCAAGGTCTGGGCTGTAAGGAGCATTGGGTAGAACCTACCGGCCTAGCTCCTGGAGTTTCTGCCGGGTGATTTTCGCTGTGTGGGGTGAAGCGTTTTCGTGCAGGATTTTTTTCGTTGATGTCTCCACTCCGTGGCGACGCAGCGCTACTTCGACTCTGCACAGCTGCTGACAGCACAGGTCTGCCGTAACCTTTGACCAGGGTTCAGCTTTTCCAGGTACACCACGCCTTTTGTATTCCACCAAACATACAGCATGACTTTCTGGTAGTGTTCGTCAGGTTTAGGAGTCGGAATTGGCTGCTCATCCTTGCTTAAACTTAACTTAATTGGCGCTTTTTTTGCATGCGTTTTCGAAATAGATCCACTTTTCATCCGACTTCAAAACAGACTCAAAAAATTGCTCCTCTTGACCATATTGAGAATTCCCGCGACGGTGACTTGCACTGCTTTGCTTGTTTGTCCATCACGAAAACGCAGGAGCCAATGTCTAACGTGACATTGTGGTAGAACCTGCTCACCGAAAACACTGCATAAGGCCCGACGTGATTCTGCTGCCGTTTTCCCCGATTTGAAGTCATACCACATGCAAATGCGCACTCGCAGTTTCCACTGTTTATTTTCAAAATATTTTTTTAAAGATCAAGTTTTTGGGGACGATATATATACTCGCGGATGTGGGACGATTTGTGCTTCAAAATGAGCTACGCCATGTTTACAACTCATTTCTTACAGGCTAGATATTGTCGATGTCGCTGACGCAATACATGTCAAAAAACGCAGCGGAAATTCGTAACTTTCCAACCTTATATGTAGGTCGCCTAAATTCGATATACTGTAGATACATCGACGACTGCTTCGTAATAACCGAGAGTCCGAGATGGATGAGCGCTTTCGCATTCTTAACAATAACATCAAACTTACTCGAAAGACACCATCAAACGGTTTGCATCCGCATCTTAACAAGCAGGTGAAGGTATCCGACGGCATTATCAGCGTAAAATGGTATTGAAAAGAGAGCTCCAGAAATATCTTTAACGTAAAATCCAGCTGCTGTTAAGCGAGCCGTTGTACGAAATATGTTTAAGATCGCTACAACAGCGTGCACGGGTGACGAAGAACGACGAGAATCAGTGATATCAGCTTCCATAATAGCCTTTCAGAACGGCTATATCAGAACAGCATACCACAGAAAAACAACAACGATCCTTACCTTCCAAGACTAGCCTGGCACCATATTACCCTGCCTCGGAGGTACTTGAGAGTTGGTCGGCGCTAGCCCGGGCGAGGATCAATCGCTCAACCATGAGGGTGAAGGTGCCTTACTACTTCGCCCCGCATGTTCCATTTAATGAAAGAGTACTCATTGAATGAGGGTGGCTAATGAAAGAGGAAACTGTGATCTCTTGACAAGCATGACTGCGTTCTGCCGTCCTAAATTCAAGGTCTTCGCCTGACTCAGTAGATCTGTTTCTTATGTTTCATGCTTTTGCTCGCGACATGCTTAGTCTTAGCGTCATTAGGATTTTGTCTGCGAAGGAACCCTTTCAACGAAGTTCTGCAAGGTACCTCTTACTTTCGTAGTTGTGTTTTGGCACATCCGCTAAGCTCCCTAGACGTAGTTGTGTTTTGGCACATCCGCTAAGCTCCCTAGAGCATACTGGAACAAACTACAACTTTCGTGAGTAAGGCACGAGCAATCACTAGTCGATGCACGTGCTCTTCTGCAGAAGAGCTCACTTAGAAGATTTCATCACGAAGTGATCAGAGAACTAAGGCTTTTTGCTGACTTTCCTGCTGTTTAGTCCGTGCAAAATTTGATATTGTTACATTTGTAAGCTCCGAGAAACTAGCGAAAATATCGTTATCACCAACTTATCAAAAAAAAACAATCAAAGATCGCTAGCTTCATCGCGCAGCTGCAATGTCGATTTCTTGTACTAGCCAGAAAGTAGGATTTCGATGTGTCACTATGTAGCCAGCTGTGTGTTCGCACTCTAGACTGTCCATATACAAGTACCGCAGCTTTGCTGTGGAGTTAGTTATTTGATCAGTTATTTGATTTCTCTCATTTAACTCTGATTTTCTATTTTTTGGTTTAATTACCGAAGTTCGAGGTGGGTTAGATATAATCAGTGCAACAAAACTGCACTGCGATCAATGGAGAACACTCTGCCGCAGATTTCATATCCTCAGGAAACCCGTGTTGCTTGGTAATCCTAGGTCATCCAACTATTAGCAAACCTTTAAAAGATTGAGCCGGAAACTCATACTCTTTCGTGTGATCCCTCCTAAATATGTACGTATATTATTGGATTTTCGACCTATATTTTTCACAGCCAGCTCCCTTATTACTGCCTTAACACATTCACAACGACGTCCGCACATTTGTGTGTAAAACAAGGGGGGCGCGTGGGACCATGTCCACACATATGTTTGTGCAGGAGTGTTTCGCCCAGAACTTTCTTTGGTGACGACTTTTATTGATTGTTCTGTCGAAATCGTAGACTATGAGGTAAAATAAATACTAGGTTTGCGTCGGCACAAAAATGAGCGGGTTTATTAAAACTAACTAGGAAACAATTCTTCGCATTGTTGGAACACAATAAACGCAAAATCTTCTAGGACAGGAATGAGTTTCAGAGATGGAGTATAACTTCAATGAAACAGTTAGACAAATCGAAATATTAGAGTGAAATTATATCAGCGAACAAAGATTCAGCAAGAACATTTCTTATCGTTAAAACACAATAAACAAACATATTTTTCACAACTTGAACGGCGCGTGTCGACCCTCCTAACCTTTTTCTTTGCAACATCTCTCCCCAATCTATCGCTCGGCTTTTTACAACATCATGCACAGTTTTTTGGACTCCTCCTGAATTTGGACTCTTCCTGAACACATACAGTACCGCTCACGGCTTTTGATCAAATGCCGGAAAGACCGAAAATTTTCGGTTTTTTCGGCTTTTTCAAATAACTTTCTTGAAAATCAGTTTTTTAAAATCTATCGAACACTGCCGTGTTCAGCGGCTCGAGCTCTATCGAATGGTGTACCATGTTTATAGGAAAGCTTTCCAGTAAACGAAAAAATTGGAAGAAATAAAATTTTGTAGAAGTGGGCGTTATTTTCAAGTGGACGAGTTGTCTCTTTGGATGCACTCACCACAATCGCCAGCAATTCGCCTTAATGGAGATCGAACTGTGAGTAGCTGGTTAGAAAGAGCATGTTGTCCGACAATCCACCCACATCCACAGTGGTGCTAACAGACATGTCTTTTGATCAAAAGCCGAAAAAGCCGGCTCCAAAGCGGCTTTTTTCAATAACTTTGTTGAAACCCAATTATTTGTAAACGCATCTATATATTTGAGCTCAGCAGCTCATGCTCTATCGTTTGGTATATAAATTATCTACACTTGAAAATTTTTCAAAATATTGATTTTTTTACCATTTGTGAAATTGCATATATTGCTATGTTCAGGGCAGAATATCTTCCCAATTTTTGTAAACATGCGCGGTTTTTGCCTTTCTCCTACGCAGTTGCTGTTGAAAAGAGCGAGTAGCTAAAAGAACCCTCTTCAAATGTTCCCTTTTTTCTGAAAATTGAAGCTGAAAAATGAAAGTTTTGATTTTTACAACTTCAAAAAAGTGATTAAAAAGCCTCAAATTTATCCTTGGATGGTGCATTAGGTATCAAACTAGCGGAAATGATGCGCTGAGTACAAATCTGTCAAAATTTTTTATCAATCGATTGCCTCGCATATATCGATTTCCTCGTCGTTGACAGGTCAGCCAGAGAGTGCGTTCTCCAACGTCCCGCCCCTCGCCCCTCCTCCTCGTGACGTCATCGCTG
Organism: Nippostrongylus brasiliensis; assembly: GCA_030553155.1. Classification (NCBI taxonomy): domain Eukaryota; kingdom Metazoa; phylum Nematoda; class Chromadorea; order Rhabditida; family Heligmosomidae; genus Nippostrongylus; species Nippostrongylus brasiliensis. The sequence goes on along the minus strand of CP130733.1, from coordinate 32,098,917 downwards.
AAAAACAGCCGCAAGACCTACGAATTCATGAAAACTAATCCGGTTGAAATCTACATCGTTCGATAGCACTAACTGAGTATATTAAAATGTAGAAATAACAGTTCAAAAGAGCACCAACGAAAGGAGAAAATCGCTGTTAAACGTTTTACTGAAAAATTTGGCTCGGGGCCAACAGCTTATAAAAGGTTACAGAAGCTCTTTGAGCCTGCCGTGTCGTATGTTTCTTAAAGTGGACTAGGTCTTCTATAGGTTCCCCAAATGCGCTGGTACGACCTCGTTTACCCTTTGAGCTACAGCCCGCCAAAAGTTGGAGGAAATTACGTGCGTTTCGTGAAAATGCGTATATTACTATGTTTAAGCCAGAATATCTGCCAAATTTTTCGAACAGAGACGCTGCTTTTTCTTTTTTGCTACGTAGTTAGTGACATACTCCAGCTCAGCTCTTACACATACTCCGAAATCCACTGTGTGTGAGACCATACGGCGAGCGGGCAAGGTAGCAAAGATGCCTCGACTCCTTCCGCATGCGTTGACCACTTCAGACAAGGAGAAGCGTGTTGAAGTGTGCACTTCTCTTCTCAACCGTCGCCGTACGCTTGGGTGGATCGACTCAATTGTCACTATGGACGAAAAGTACTGCGTCTACGATAACACAGTGCGTCGCAAGCACTGGGTCAACATCGATGAGCTGCCTGAACCACAGCCGAAACATGATCACCATGATCGAAAGGAGATGCTTTCCTTCTGGTGGGACGTTCACGGTCCGATCTTCTGGGAGTTGGTTCCTACTGGTTGTATGGTGGACGCAGACATCTTCTGTACTCAACTGGAAAAGATGAGCGAAATCGTGCGCAATCGCCGGCCAAAGAAAAGAAGAATTCTTCTTCTCATGGACAACGCTTCACCACACACCGCCAAGAGCACGAAAAAGAAATTGGAGGAACTGGGAATTGAACTTGTGCCACATCCTCCATACTCGCCTGATCTTGCGCCCAGTGACTACCATGTTTTCAGATCCATGCAGTCCTTTTTCGCTGGAAGAAAATTCAATAACCGGGACGAAGTGAAAAACGGAGTCGAAAGCTTCTTACTCTCTAAATCCCCGGAGTTCTTCGCTAGCGGAATTCGGTCTCTACCAGCAAGGTGGCAGTATGTGATAGATTATAACGGTGAATACTTCGTTGAATGATATTGTTTTATAATAAATTTATTAACGAGACATCGCATTGTATCATTAGTCTAAAAACTTTCCGGTCAACCTAATAGGAGTCGCTCTCGACGTACCAGAACAAGACCGGGAAGGCCGAAGCAACTATGGCTGGATACCATACAGGCCGATCTAAAGGCAGTGAGTGTCCATCCATACCACGTGTGTGATAGATCCTTGTGGCGTTGGAAAATTTGCAAAGCGGACCCTGCTTCGAAGCGGGAGAGACGCTAAAGAAGAAAAATATTTTTACTGACGTTACTGACATTGAGCTGATGGAAATTAAATGCATCCGAAGGCGTCGAGAGGGTGAAAACGTTGGGCCGCCAAATAAAAAATCTTCACCTACCAAACTCGTGATGCAGATGAACCCAGTACTGTAAAAAATTAAGATACTTGAGTATTACATGTCTATTTCTGAATTTTCTGATTTACCTTCCACCTTAGCGAGCGCGTGGTGCAGTGGTAAGAGGGACTACTGACACTCGCGCTGTCGATCGATCCTCGTCCAGGCCAACCAAGCCCTTCATCTCTCCGAGGTTGGCCAACTGGTACCGAATATGTCTGGGAAGGTAAAGGCGCTGACTTGGTATAGCGGCTGACTCACTTAAGTCATTGTATAGGCAAAATACGCATTCATCATTCCACCACGATTCTAAATGGAACAGTAATTAACCCTAGGAGGGTGATCAACGCCGACACCTTTACTGTGCCGTTACCTTTGCCTTTTATCGCTCGCTTCGTTTAATCTCCTTATTAAGAATACTTCCAAGGGCAAGAAAATTGTGGGAAGCAACGCCAAGAGCATTGTTCTTCTCGTCGACGGTTCCATTTTTAGGCCTCCTCCCGCTGATTCCCCCATTCTGCACGGCATTCACTGATGACAAATCTGCTGAAGCTATTAGGGAGTGGATTTGATGAGATGTTCGGAGCAAGCATTTCAACAAGTTTTCCAGCATCCTAATCCAATCTAATCGCTTAAGGAACATTCTGTTACCAATCGTGTTCCTCAAATGCGCGGCCCATCTGCGCCGATAATTAAAAACGTGATCGGCGCTACTCCGTACAAGCTGACGATCGTGCAGCAGCGTCATAGGCGGGAAAAAATTGTTTGCTACAGAGCTTCACGATCGGCTAAATGGCTAAAAGCCGTTGCTGTCGATGAGAAGGACCCACTTATCGAGGTTTTCAGGCCGTTCGAGAATACACTCCGCACGGGGCCATCAGATTTAACCCATAATCCTCCGCCCCCATGAGACCGCTTTTGATTCCCTTCTTCTCGTAAATGATGGAATCCATGCAGCGGAAACTATGCGAGCGCGCACTCTTCCATTGCAAACTGTCTTCGACCTGTCCTTGTGCTCCAGTAGTGCACGTGGGTGTGTTGACTAGAAATCACAGCCTGAAAAGCACTGAGCAGTGAAAACAGAGCAATTTACTTTTCACTTCTTTTGTTCTGTGCAGTATTTCGGAATAGTGACGATATTGACTCCCTTCTTCTCGTAAATGCTCGAGTCCATGTGGCGGACGGTAAACATCTCCTGTTCCCAGAGTGCAAATGCGACGAAGAGAAGCTATTTGGCGAAACTGGGAAATCAGGGTGATAAATCAATATGCTATTGATGCTGCGATTGCTGACAAGAACTCTTTGCATATCAACTATCATTGAGTTGAAGTAGTACGTTTAAAAGCAGAACAACGCATGAGTGATGCTTATTAATCTGCTTCAAAATCTCAGACTTCAAACCAGAGATCGCTCACCAAGCAAGTGGCTGTTGGTCTCAGTGATCTGCCACTGTTGTGAACCAAATTGAGCTTAATTCGAAGCGAATTGAACTTACTAGCGAAAGTGGCGCTATGTGGGTTGGGGGGGGTCCGCAACTTTACGTCGACTTTAACGTGTTATCATGATTATATCTGCTATTGTTTACGATCAACTCGGTCGGTTTTGACATGTTTGACATGTAAACTCCTCAGAATTGTTCACACCTTAACATGCTACCCGGCATAGAATCGACGCAATATTACAGGCCACCACCCTGCACCCCCAACCCACATAGCACCGCGAAATTTACCCTTTTTCTGGAATCCAACACCATATTTCGAAGGGGAACGTGACGACGCAAAAGGAAACTTCTGATAATTCTGTCAGATAGGACTTTACAATTTGAAGCTTTCACAAAAACTGCCACTTATCTTGCAGAGAGCTATTAACAAGTGAAAACACACCTGCCTCTAGCCGCCGTTTTTACTTGCATGATCGATCATCTGTTGTTTCTTCTGGTATACCGAATTGGTGTCAGTCAACTCAAACCAATACGGGAGCCTGTCCGGAAAACGGGAGACACTACATCTCCGCCATGCTACAACCTGGCAAAGTTGGACAAAATTACAAAATATGAGCAAGAACACACAAATCAACAAACACCATTGCGCGTAATTGTCTTTGTCCCCACGTCTCTCAAAATGTTTCACATTTGATTTGATTCCTCGTAAGATGTGATAGATTTGATTCTTCGTAAGATGTGATACTGTTCTTCGTGCCGAATGAGAAAGACTAATTATTTCCATATCTGCTCATCAGTACGTCACAGGAAGAAGTGATTGAAATTAAAAACTTTTTGTTTTCGTTTAAACATTAAAAATTTTCGAAATTACGAATCAAACGCATATCAGGTACCAAAATAATGGAAGTAGGAAGCTAAGTTTCAGTTCAAGCAGAGTAAGTTATGATTCCATAATTTTTCGTTTCGTGATGGTGATATCTCCTGAGAAGTCTCCAAAGGCAACATTCGGAGGGTCTTATATTAGGTTAGTGCAAAAGTTCTCGGACATTTGGCGAGTTCTTGAATTTGAAAAGGATTTCCCCGCCATTTTCGGCTCCAGTCAAAACATATTGTAGAGAAGAGAAGGCCATTGACAGTAAGGGTGCTTAATTCAAATGACTCCTTTCAGATAATATAAAATAAACCGTTTTGTATTCCAAATGTCCGAGAACTTTTGCACCAACCTAATACCAATTAGCTCCAGTTAGCGTTACTCGAGAGACACTGGCCTGTGACTGGGTCATTTCAATCTAAAATAAGAAAATAACGTCTGTTTTGAAATCAGTGTTGACAGAGGAATCGACCGATATGTTCAAATTATTAAGCGACTCACTAGAAAAGAAAGAACGCTTCGGAGCGTTCCAGAACGTTTCGTACGTTTTTTGGGGGGCAAAAGTTATGAGCATTATGGTAGTTTTCGAATGCTCATGCTACTGCCTTGTGACAAGAGTCGTCCCCCCGACTTCGAGAAGATTGCGAATGCATGGCGCGCTCCGAAAAAACTTGTTCTTTCTGATCACCTGACCTGCACTATCCTCTCAATAAAGTTTATATTCCGATGGAAAGAGGTGTCACGCTTTGGGTTTGTGTGTGGAGCAGTTTTAAACCGACAACTCTCTTTACCGGATCCCCCTTTGCTTTATTTTTATGCTTTTGCTGGGTCCCTGTTCCTCACCGGACTAATTTTCCGCCAAAACGCGGTCGGCGACGGATGAAACTGTCCAGGTGTCGCTTCGCCCGAACTCCTTTCAAACCTAACCATTTCAGATATAAAATACATGGTCAGAATCACAATAGCGCGATCTAGACTGTGGTTCACAAGACAGTCGGAAATTTCAAAAATTTTGAAATTGAGTTGAGCGCTCTCTGACCTCTGTGCAATGACGAGTTAATGAGGACGACCTCATTACCTCCCCATAAATAGTCATGCCCCTGAGTGGAGAAGGTGGAATCGAGAGAATATTGCACGGCCTATTGTCTACGATGATTTCTCCATATTCATCTCCTTCTTCGTTCTCTGAGTATAGATTTGTTTCGGAAATATTTTAAGCTTATCTGTTTGTGAGCACTTGAATAGCGCTTAAGTACAATTAATTAATGTGAATATATTTACAGTATTTTTGAGTCAATTAATTACTGTGAATATTTCAACAGTATTTTTAAGTAAATAAGAATAATAAGAATTTTCAAGTGAATGTAAATGATTGGCAGTATTTAATAATAAGCTACATATGTTGGAGTTTGGTTTTTCTTTTCAAGTGTGTTTCTGTCTGGTTTTGTTTTTGGTGCCTCCTCGGACGTAGTTAAACAAAATAAAATGCAATATGTAAGTAAATAAATAATAAAGCAAGGTAAAAAATAAGGGTGTTGGCGTTGATCGGGCCCCTAAGCTGAAAGAACAAAGTAAGGTAAAGCAAAATAATGAAATAAAAATAACGTTTGAGTTCATTCGCGAAGTGAACGACTATTGAGGAAATAAGCAAAAAGGAGGAAAAAAGGTTTCGTATGCTTGGACGACAACAGCAGACGTTTATAAAGAAGAGGCCAATGAAGCTTATACATAAGTCGCTGGGCAATAGCGTACATTTGTAAATGGTTTTACCTAATCAGAGGAAATTTTGAGTTGTTATTGTTTTCTAAGAGGACATATGCTGAAACGGCGGCCACCTTGGGGCTCTTCAACTGAAACAAACAAATAAGGTAGAGAAAGCTTATAGATACAAGTAAAATGAACGGGAAGAGATTTGTCGTAGACACTGTAGGATAACGAAACCTAGCTTCTTCACTTTTAGATTTTTTAGAAACATCTTCTCCTTGTTCTCAATGTTTCGTCACTTATTGACTTGTACGGAGATCATCAATCAGAACTACCGTAATTATCCTCTTTAATTTTCGCACTGAAACAAGTGCAGAACCAGCAAAAACACCCGTCGACGAGTTCCTCGTTGATGCAGTGTCTGCGGCCCATAATCTGCACCTACTAAGAAGACAATAAGGATAACGCGCAGACGCACAAAAAGAATCTTTCCGAAATGACATATTTTAAGCCATCGAATTTCCGCAGAGATCGCAAGAAAAGTTTCTGCAAACTCTCTGCAAAATTGTGTCGAAACACCTCCTTTACAACTTGAGGACACCCGACAATATTCGAACATTTCCGGTGATCAATTCAGCTCAAAACAGATCCGAGAGTTCATCACAGACTACTACCAATTTACCATTTACCGTACCCCGGAGGAGTGGAAGGCTTGGTTAGACCGTGCGGAGATCGTTCGCTCGACACAGAAGTTAACTCTTCATGGAGGGTTAGAGAGTGTGAGCAGCTGCAGAGAGCGAGCTCAGGCTAAAACTCATCAGAATCTGAAAGGACTATTTGGGTCGTATAAATAAACCTGCCATGTTTGGAGGATTACATTAAGGCGAGTGGTGGACAGAAATCACTGGAGATGTTGTTGGTTGTCATGTTTGTAAACATTCGATAGATTAAATCCCTTTAGATAAGCTGTACAAGGCAGCGCTATGAAATCGCCCGCTGCGTTTGGCCATATTAAGTGTAAAGTAGACTCCAACATGTTCTCTCATCTTGAAATCTCCTTATACAGTACGCGTGTTATGCTGCTCTACTGAGCGAAGTTAGTGAACGAGCCGGTTTTATTTTAGTCTGTCCATCCTATCCCTGCAACAGAGGCTGGTCCGCTTTCAGTAAAACTTCTACATCTTCCAAATCTCTCGTCTTAGTATAGACGTTTTTTGTGAAAGATCGAGAATAGTAACTGCTTATTGGGCTTGCATTTTGACGGTGTGCTTCGTCAAAGCTTCGAACGTCAGTTTTATTTTTGGAGGGCTACTCGCCCTCTCCCTACTCGCTCTATCATCATTAACAAATATTTATAGATCCCAGGAGTGAGGGCAGATAAGACACAAACATAGACATAGAGGCACAGAGACTTACCTCAATGGTATTATAGTTTCCAAAGTAGTATCCCCAGAAATATTCGAACATTTCTGTGGAAGTACGTGGGTGATTAAGCTTATCCCTATAAACCACCCGCATTGGTTACCTCAGAGTTTACGATTAGCTAGGTCAAACCTGGGTCGGGAAGCGCTGCCAACTCTTTGGCAACTACTACATACACTCTACTCATTGGGCAAGTAGATAACGTGTGGAAACCCTTGTTCTGGGAAATATTCACATCAGTAGATGTTACTATCCTAGCGATACGCCTCTGGCTCTGACTTGAAATTGTTACTGGATGATTCTTATCTCTCAAACTGCATTTCTCTTTTCCAAGCTCCGACAAAGGTGGATTCACCAAAACGTCAGCTGCAATGAACTCTTATCAGAATTATCCCTGGCTTTCAGCATCAGTCTATTATGTCGTAGCCCAGCACGTTTCAAGTACAGTCGTTCAGAGAAGATCCACAAAGAACTTTTCTTAACCCTGAAGATCCCTAACTCCGAAATTCCTTTACTTTTTAGTTAAAGTAGAAAAGATAAGTCTAGGACTTCAAGAGTCAATATAGAGAAAAGGTATAAATGTGAAAAGTTCTTTACAGTTTGTTTATAGAGTTTTTCTCTCTCTTTTGTCATCAGGTCATTCCTTTTCCGACTCTCTTTCTTTTCAGAATCCAAGGAAAATGCTCTAGGCACCATTGAACACTCACAAACGCAGTTCCTGTCCAGTCTAGAAATCATCAATCTGGAAGATGGCTTACAGATGAAGGCATTCCCTGCGCTCGGATTTGTATTATTCGTTAATCCGACTAGGCCCAGCGGCAGAGTTGATCTGTCAGAGTACGAAAAACCACATTCTACTGCAACACATTGCTATTGTGATGTTGTATGAGCAGCTTTGGCCGCATAACTGATGAATGAGTGACTAATGAGGTGTAGGGTAGACGCCTAATCCCTAGGACATAGGATGTAGGTGTCAAATGGCATCGGTTCGAACTTTGCTTTCCTGCTATTTATTTGCCATTTATTTCAGATTTCGAAATCGGCCGTTCAGATTTCTAGCGTTTTCTGAGTCCGAGTAGTTGCAGTAAGTTAGTTGTGGGGCGGAAGAGGTGGATGAGGGGGTAATGAACATCCCACGGATAGGTGTATAAATAGGAGTTAAAGGATAACGCCTATACCATTTTCTACCATAATGAATCTAATGTCTCAAAAAGGTATTGATATCTATTTTTGACGACTACCTAACCCCTTGAGAACTGATTCGTGTAGCTCAAATGGGAGGAGCGGGTTAGTGGGATAAAGATCAAAGACAGCTAAAGAAAAACTCTCGCATTAGAAGTTTACTTAATCCGTCTGTTGCCCACGCAGTCCAAGTGATGACGTTCTATAATAATACCTTTAGGACAAAATCATCACCTCCTTGAAGAATATGCTCCACGTTTTTGTCTCTTCATCAGTTCAAGAGCTCAAGAATCCCTCACTGTCGTTGTGCAGTCCCTGAGAAGACTGTCAGCCCCCTGTGAAACTTAACGACAATAATCTACGATCCCTAATTACAATTACACAGCTTTGGTAAACAGTGGTGGTTTTTAGGGTCTCGTTACCTTAATAACGACGACATTTTTCCTGATTCAAGGATACGGTAGCCAATTTATCCTAGTGCATGGTTATTCAGCAACCATGAAGTTCATAATGCGCTACAGAAAATGTTATGCGCTGAGCTGCTGATATTAGGCGTCTAAAAATTCGCCAATGAAAGAAAAAAAAACGACTTTGCTCCTGCAAATTCTGAAGCTTCACTCGATCAGCTTGAACACGGTTTGTGTCACTGTGAATGAGATTCTTGATTTATATTTGGGTGTATCACGTGTATCACCTGTCGTCCCGTTGATCATCGATTTGCTCGAGCGGGCGCCAGTAACGTCTCCATTCGTCCCTGTCGCGTGCCATGGTAGACCAGTGGGTCCTGCTCGCTCGAGGAACACGAAGAGCATCGAATCGATCGTTCAGGGTTTTGACGAAGAAGTCCGACCAGCGCAAATGTGAGCGACCTGATGTTCTTCTGACGTCCCGTGGAATTCAGTCAGTAACGGCTCTCGTCCAACGGTAATCACGAAGTCGCATTATGTGTCCGCCTCACCTGACCAATTAGACAATTTGGCCCATGCGACTGCGTCTCTGATCTTGGACTGTCGACGTAGCTCGGAGCTCCGAGCTACGTCCGGAATTTATTTGCCGAAATCCCTGCAACGTCCAGAACAAAACAGTTTTTAAACAGTTTCGGTGGGCTTGAGCTGCGGAGTGGCCGGACTCGAACTCGTAAAGAAGCCGAATATGCAGTGACATTTCGGCCATTTTAAGGAAAAACGCGTCGAGAGCAATATCGATTGTGATGTGTGTATACACGTCGATCATGTCTTTATGTATGTAGCATCACTATGGAAACTTCTTGATCATTCGTGTAGGACCTGTGATAACTTGAAATTTTCGGCAAAATACTTTCCGGACACCCTAATAGTTTACATATACAGTGGGTAACCATTATTGTGGGTAATCAAACAAAAATTTGAGTGTCTGACGGAGCTACGTCTTCATAAGGCTCGCCATAGTCAACTTGTACCATATTGGCTGATCGGTTTCAGTTCTCCGCATTTTTATGTAATATTTGTCATGCCAACATTATGCGACAGTAGGTCATGGGATGTTCTTGAATGTTCTGGAAAATTCCGGTATCCTATACCCAGGCACATCAGTAACGTTTTTACTGATCTATGTTCTATACATACAGCAATCCTCGGTGATTCTGAAGGGAACACGAACGCGGCGGCTATGGGGACTGATCAATGGGATACAATGCAACTGGTATCCCATACCCAGGCACATCAGTAACACTCGATGCTCGGGATATACCTTCAGTTTAGTACGTCATTCGTATTGTTGAATCGCTTTTAAGATGCTAGGGCTGGCCGCTGGTTCGCTTATTATGAACGTGGGCTCCGAACAGAATATCACCAAAGCGTAGTGTAGCGGTCTAACCACCTGGTGCACCAAATAGGCAGTACATATAATAGGCAGTACATAAATGGGGGGAGGGTTCGAATCCCGCGTGAGCTGTGGTTTTGCGAAAATTCTTGAGCCATCATTACAGTATCACCAAACCGTTTTCAACGAGATTCTTCCTCATCCACCATACTCAACGGACTTGTCTTCTATCGACTTGTTCAAGCATACAGATGAGTCCTTGCGTGAGAAATGCTTCAGTGACCAGGCGCAAGTGGAAACTGCTTTCAACGAATTCATCAACTCCAGAAGCCCAGTATCTTTCGATACAACAACAAATCAGCTGTTTCTTGTTGGCAGAGATGTATATGTAGACTGCAATAGTTTCTATTCTAATTAATGAGCTAAAATATGTCTTTAAACATGTGTCACAGAACCTTCATTTGAGTCGGGAGAACTCATTTCGTCCTCAGAAAGTAACAGGGAAAGTCCCTAGAAAGTGGGTAGCACTTCTTGGCGAAGCGATGCTGATAGATGCAGAATGTCGTGATCAAGGAGAAATCATATGTGTAGTCCCCTGGAAAGCATCTTTCTATAGTGGTTTTGCAGAGCGTAGCAATTACATTAGATCGGGAGTATCGTCGAAACAAAGCAACACTCTCGAAGTGCGTCAATGTTTCTAGGACGAATGTCCGAAGCGACGTCTTCAAGCTCTAAGCGTACTAGCACGCTAGAATTCCACTTGATCTATGAACACAGGCTTCGATCGCTTGTGATGAAAGTGTGCTCAAATCAGGAACGAAAGCAGGGCTGATCGCTTGTGACGAACGTGTGCTCCATACCAAATAGCGAAAGGGGAACCTTCTTGAACACTCATCTTCTTAAAAGCGTTTTCTATGCACAGTAGCTACCATATTCATGCGTCGCCAAACACCTCCCAAATCGTCTCATGATATTGATCATGTTTTCACCTCTCTGCTTCTAGGAATGTATTTGGTGTATTCTCCGATGTCCTGTTGGTGCATGCTGAGAACAGCCGGCCCAAGGCATCAACGACGATCTCCAGCAAAATTTTCGCGGTAACTGTCGACATTTTTGGAAACATTCGCTAAAACTTCTGTGATTTTCTCACTAACACGGAGTGGTTCGACTATAGAAGAAAACCCTTCGATAACGAACTCCTGGGCGTCGAGTGAGAAAAAAAGTAAATGAAGCGGTAGCTGCACCTGTTGAACGTCAGTTCACGTATTTCTTATACAATCAATATTGTAGACGAGAAAATTGTGGTGCTCACCTGACATTGAGAAGGTATAGGAATTGGTATAGTCTTTTATGGACCGGGCATTGAGCAGACGGCGTTTTAGTAAACGGTGTCACCGTTAGCTTATAGGAAGCGATAGTTAACAACCAGCAACGGCATCCATTAGAATAGGTTTCTCCTCCCGATCAGACTCTTGGTATAGCGATTCGCCTAAAGAATTGAAAGCAAGCCTGCTTGGTCTTGAGCTTTGATCAGTTGACCTTGCGGGCAAGATTGGCTAGATTTATCTTCCACAACAAATCTGTTCATCATGCAGTCCAGGTATAATCCGTTTAAAGGAACAAATGGTGTTCTGTTCTGAGCCACAGCTACTTTTACAGAAGTGCGACTTCGCTGTGTCGGATAGGTAGCACACTCCGTCTTCCTTACCCTTGGGTTTGTGAGCTCCACCATCCATATGCAGCCATACGCTGTGACCTGAAGCCGATTAGACAAGATGACACAAGTTCATCACATCATCTCAGGGCGAATCCGCCTTAGAAGAGTGAAGTCGAATTTGAGAAACCACTCGTTCGAGAACATTGTCTTTCTGGACTTCCTGGAACCAATCTGCTAATGCTAGAAAGACATTGACACTTTTGTCCACAACAGTGCAAATTTTGGATCGGAGCATGGAACAAAGAAAGTTTCTGGTGATGCTCATGAACACCATGCAATCCTAGGTGCAGTGGCTCAAGTTCTATAACTTTTAGACATTCCAGCAAAATTGTATGAGCGGCGTACAATATGAAATAGCGTTCTCAGCTACCTCACTCAAATACAGTCGAGTAGTGAATACGGATGCTTCTGCAAATTTTCAGCAACGCTGCGAAGAAAAATCGGCCGGAATGCTCTTAGTAGCGCCTTCTTACCACTATACACCCACTCCCCCGAAGTACTGTAATGACTGGCAGATATACTGTTGGCACAATTGAATGAACTGAGCAGTTGTCCTGCCGTGGGCAAATAGGCAAATGCATACATATTACCTATGGAGACACAGTATTTATGGTCCACTAAATTTGCCGAAGTAGATTAAATAAACCTGCGTGGTGAGGGGAGGCGATTTCGCTGTCATGACAGGCTATTCAGCTTACGAAGAAAATCGGCCAACAGTATATCTGCCAGTCATTACAGTACTTCGGGGGAGTGGGTGTACAGGGTGCGTCAAAAGTCTTTGGACTCAGACAATTGGCCGCCTTAACGGCTATTTTGAAGAAAATGAAACAAAATTTATAACATCAATTACTTCAGACATTGTACACATAAAAATATAGTTAGGTTTTGAAACGACCTCCTTTGGGACGAATATAGGCCTTAAGTCTCCTAGGGAACGCATCTACAGCGGCGCGCAGGACTTCTTCATCAATTTCTTCCCAGGCTTTCTTCAAAGCGCGTTTGAGCGACTCAATGTCCTTGTGTGGTGTTGAGAAGGCCTTGCTCTTTAATACAGACCAGATTGAGGAGTCCATGGGATTGAGGTCCGGGCTGTGTGGTGGCCATTCTTTTGCTGAGATGAAATCGGGAAAGTTGTCGGCGCACCACTTCTGTACGACTTTGGCCCTGTGGGCAGGTGCGGAGTCCTGCTGATATTTCCAGCTGGCATTTTTTGAGTGTTTAGATGTTCAAGAAAAAATTTCCTTTTTAAAATGTCTTCGATATAGTTCTGACTATTGATTTTGAAGTCTTTATCCACGAAAATCAGTGGCGTTTTCCCACTTACTGTTATCCCTACGAAAACCATCACGAACTTCGGATGCCCTGATTTTTCCGCCACATTCCCGTGCTGATTAGCTTCTCCTACACTTCTGGCAAGAATCCTGTCGTTTTGGTGATTGAGAAATTGTTCAATCGTGAAAACAGACTCGTCAGTGAACTCCTGTCCTTCGGTGGCGCGCCGTGTCGAAACGCTTCAGAAGCGCTTCACATTTTTTTTACCCTTGCTGTCCTTGTAGAGCTATTCAGTGGCTGTGCTTTTCGTATTTTGTACGCACCAGTCCGATATTGTATTTGACACTTCGTCTGATGGAGCACTCGAAATCTCCTTCAGTACGAGAGAGTTCTGTCATGGATCTTCGCGGATTTCGGCGCACTTTGTAACGCATCCGTTTGACGACTACAGGAGCAGTAGAAGTTCTTGGCCTACCTGATCTTGGCCTATCCTCCATTGTTTCCGTCCGTTCTAGCCTATCCAAGTTGTAGTACACAGTGAACTTTGGGATACGTGGAGTTCTGGCAATGTCCGCGCCTAACACTCCCTACTTGTGCATTTTCGCCATTGCAGTGCGCAAACCTTTTACTCCAGACATCTCAAACGGGCCAACGATCAGTGAGGAAAGTTTACTATACTGTAGGGCAAGATTAGTATAATGGTTACGCATAAAAGTTTGGATGGCTGCAGGGCGCTTTTCATATATAATGATCCTCAAACAGCGAGTCCAAAGACTTTTGACGCACCCTGTATAGTGGTAAGGAGGCGCTACTAAGAACTGCACAGTCGTTTTGTCTATCCCCGTCCGAGCTAATCAACCCTTCCCTACGTGGTTGAATGAGTTTATACCAAATTTGTCCTGGAAGGTAAACACACAGACTTGGTGTAGCAGCTGTCCTCAGGGAAATGATAAACTCCGACACCTTTCCCTTCACCTTCGCTGTGCTTCAGAATAAGGCCTCGTAGAGAGTAATCCAGTTGTTCCAGAAATTGAAGGGCAGGCAGACTTCGCCGAACTTCTTTAGCTTAGAAAGTCCCCAGAAGCAGAGCTAGGGACCTAGGAAACGCCATACGGTACCTTCTAAATGACAGCCCTGATTGAGGAGGCGTTATGAACTCCGATCCTCGACTATTTGGTCATAATCAAGAGAAAGGTCTGTGCATATAAGAATAATTGAGTAAAAATTCATTCAAGTGAACCACTAATTCCTGTGCTGGGAAGTAACTACCTCGAACGCCCACGAGCTCATTTGCAGTGTTGCAGATTCCATTAAGCAAATTAATTTATGACCTTTTTGGCATCTGTAGCTACCTTCTGTCAGTCAATTATCTTAGATTACCGTAATCTTTCCCTAAAAAGTCTTGATACGGCCCCGTATAGTTCAGGAAAAGGCCAGGAACTAAGTACTATTGATGTTAATTTTTCCGACGGCATCTCAAGACATCGTCCATAGTTCTATAGAAACGAACTGCTACACAGCAACACAATCACTGATAACGAGGCTTGTCATCGTCTTCATGAATGACACCCGCATCGGGCTCTCCTTTATGCAGACGCGATCAGCAACCAAAAACGACGAGCAATTGGGTTCGAGTACAATTTTCCCCTGCGGCCGACTATGACGCCATTCACCTGCGTCACACCTGTGAATGATTGGGGAAATTCACACGGCAAGAAAAAACTGCTACAAACAAGCGCGACAGTTCAGAGAACCTTCAAATATGTTGCTGAAACGTATATTTTATTACATTTTTGTTTTTTAGTTCTGCAGTATGGAGAAAACTATTTACAAATGAAATTACATACGCCACTTCTGGTCTCAAGTGTTTTGATGAAATTTTAAACATTTTTCCTATTTTAACGTAAGAAGCAACTTCGATAGTTGAAAATTGAAGTTGCAACATGAAGATTCCTCTGGAGCTTTCTTGGATGTAGCACTTTACGCAACTGAATTTGGTGCAATTTCGTTACGCAGTTAGAAAGATATAGAATTTTGTTTGAAACATGCTCCTTTAAGTTGACTAGTTTTTAACCACCAAAATGTTTGCTCCAAAAATCTATAATTTAGCGGCGATCTGAATCAAATGTTTGTATCACATTATAATAACTAGACTATGCTCTATCAGAATATCATCTCAAATTGATCCTTGATTCAGCGATTTTTGAGATATTTTTGTTTAAAAAAGCATATGAAAACCCCTACAAAATATTTTTAAAATACGTAGAATTTAGAATTTGCAATAACGGTATTTTTCGACATTTTTTGAGATAGAATCGTGAGCACTATCGAATGTTATCAGATTCTTCTCGATTTGAGCTATTTGTGTATAAAAATGAAAAGTGACACATCTTTTTGACCGCTACTGTATAAGAGAGGTAACGTAACGACGTACCCTGCGGTCACGCTAGGAACTCCCTTTCCAAACCAGAAAATCCGAAAGATCACAACAATACTAGATGTTACTTAGGCTTCGTTGACCTATGGGTAAGCAAACCATACTCAAATATGTACCAGAACTTGTGAACGGTGTACCTGAAACAATCCCGTAATTTACCACGAATGATACGCAGATCAACGACTGCGCACTTAGCGTGGTGGAGGCGGCGTATGAACAACAGAACGCAATGATGAATCAGGATTTCCCAGCCACTCCAGATATGTTTCGGGTTCATTTCGGGTGTTACATTAGTGAGATTGAGTTCTCCTGTGAATGATGGAATTCAAAAAGCCAGAACTAGGATGTGTCTGCGGTAGCCTATTGGACTGGCATACGGTCCTGGAAAGTATTGTGAATTCTTCGAATGAAAAAAATCGAATATCTTGCTCTTGGCTCTCACCTGTTTTTACTCCACTCATGAATCCGTGCTCCGAGTTGTTCAGTTCAGCCCTATTTTGTTGTTGTAAACCTCTGTGAAGCCCTCTTTCAGAAGGGATGAATTTGAACGTTAGTTATTGTTCGTTACTGTTCTCGGGGATTTGGACAAAGTTGAAGATAGCCTCAACTCAACCCCTACCGAAGAATAGACAGTATATATTCAGCGGGTATATTTCACTAGCAAAAATAGATTCAGAGAGATAAATTCTCCCGACTCTATTTGCCTCATAACTATACCGTAGGGAACCCAACCCACTCAAAATCAAGTACATTTGCTAGGATGTAATTAGGTGGGAAAGGATGAAAGTTTCTCTCACGTATTCCTTTTCTTCTGGGATTTTCTGTGCTCTGATGCAGACAATAATGTATACTTGCAGTTTTTGCTGTGCAGATTGTTTTTTACGAACAGTTCTGAAGCATTGCAGAGTATTTCCATCGTAACAACGGATGTCTTACTAGGCCGGAATTCATCTAACGATTTCTTTGCCGTTTTGATTTCTGCATTTTTCATTCTGTTAAATCGATTGCCAAATGAAGCAAAATGGGGCCTCCCGACGATGCCCTCCCGATAATAAAGCCGAGAAAAATATTTGGAATGGGAAATGTGTCGCCCCAGCACTTGAATAGACATCGCGAAATGTACCTTCAAAGGGGTGATGTGGTGAGTTATTATCCACAAGTCTCGTCTATTATCCTCATGTCTTTGCTCATTCCGAAGAAAGGAATAAAAGGGGTCACCAAAGGATCAGTCTTCGGCTTGGCACTTTAATGGATTGAAAATCGAAAAATTAACAATCCCTGCCCTTCATCAAATCTTTGCATGTTATTACACATTGCTGGACCAGATTGTTACAGCGCCGTTGTTCGGCTAATCCTAACGCATCAGCGTCGGGAAAGCCGAAGAAGGATTAGCAAACTATTCCCCCAAAGCCATTCTTCCTAACAGCAACACTTTAAGAGAAAATAAGAAGGCAGGATGCAAAACTATCAAGAAAGTCGCCAGCAACGAAAATGCTAGGCGCTCTTTAACAGGGATGACGCTTGCTTTATCGAGTCTATTCCACAGTCTTCGAAACTTCAAAACCACAGCCCTTGTGATTCCAAAATTGCGAATTTGGAAGCTTTTTCATAAAAGTGAGGCAAAGGTGAAGGTATCGGCGTTCATCACCGTCCTAAGGCTAATTACTGTTCCATTTTGAATCGTGGTGACATGATGAATGTATTTGGCCTAAACAATGACTTGCGGGTGCCAGTCCTATAATAAGTCACTGTCTTTATCTTCCCGGACAAGCTTGGTACCAATTTGCCGGCCCCATAGGGATGGAAGACTTGGTTGGCCCGGGCGAAGATCGATCGACCGTGTGAGTGGGTAGCATAAAAAGAAGCTACGACGAAAAATGTATAGAGACATCTCGTCCGAGCAAAGCGGCATAAGCAAAGCGCTGGGAAAAGCCGGTCTGATTGTTTCCCTCACTCCATCAGATGCCTGATAGCATTTCTATGCCCTATGTAGATTCCATTCAGCTTGTTAAGTGCAACAACTAGATATCATATAAATTGTAGTTACACTTTAGATTGATGTGAGAGGGTGTGGGCAAAGTGGTTGCACTTTGGGGTATTCTTTTAGGAATTGCTCCGATTTACCAATAATTTGCAAAGTATAGCGCAGTTATGCACTACGACCTTTTGTAATGCGACGTTGATTCGGGGCCAGAAAACAGGCTAGCGAATAGAGTTAGAAGGCCAACTCGCTCGAAACAGTTTCAATCAAGGAAACTACTTTTGCTCAGGGAATTGTTCGCCCGATTAATTGGCGACGCAAATCGCATGTTCGTCCTGCTCGCGTAACGCCCAGGATTCTGTAGCGCCCGACTCCGCGCCAATCTCTTCGACTCTACGGTTATATCAGCGTTGACGTTTGCTACAAGATCCTAGGCGTGAAGGGAGCAGTGTGAAAATGCGATTTGCGTCGCGCAACGAAGTATAGAGAGAGGGATGCACGGAGTAACTCGCTTCATCCAGGCGAGAGACAGCATACGGAGCTCCGAGCTACGTCGACAGTCGAAGATCAGAGACGCAGTCGCATGGGCCAAGTTGTCGAAGATCAGGTGGGCCGGACATGTATTGCGATTCCGCCACGACCGCTGAACGAGGTCCGTTACTGGCTGGATTCCACGGGGCGTCAGAAGAACACCAGGTCGCCCACCATTGCGCTGGCCGGACTTCTTCGTCAAAACCCTGAACGATCAATTCGATGCTCTTCGTGTTCCTCGAGCGAGCAGGACCCACTGGTCTACCATGGCACGCGACAGGGACGAATGGAGACGTTACTGGCGCCCGCTCGAGCAAATCGATGATGGACGGGACCATACAGATGATGATCGATTAACCACCTTCTGTCTTCAGGCTGACAACGTACAGACTGCGTAACCTGTACGTGGTCAAACTGAAGACATTAGATTACTACGTGGTTACTGCCACTACCACCAATGAGTTTGCAGAAGATACCGCCTTTGCAGAGCCCCTGCCTGAGGCCATTGGCTTTTTGCGGCCGGGTTCTAGGTAGTTGCTGTTGCTAAAAGGTGCTGCTGACACCACTCACTGACAGTCGAGTGATTGATCCCGCCTGAGCGAATCAAGCTTCATCCCACCGTGTCGGGTCGGGTAAATTGGTACCAGACTTGTCTGTGGAGGTAAAACACTGACTCGATTCAGTGGCTGGTCCGGTTAAGAAAGGCCAAATACGGTAAAGAAATGCCAATCACCATCCTTAAGAGATTATGAATGGAACACGAAATCGTAGCGCGTATTTAGGGACCGATTTATGTCGACGCTTTACCCTTACCTTTTACCTCCAATATACCTCTCATCGCATTTTTTCACTCACTGAACAGAATGTTCTTTTTTGCAGTAGTTCTGATGTTTTTTGTTGCACCCCTCAAATACATCTCCTCGGTGCACCGCTCAGGTGAAAGTGTTCTATTCATAAACATAGGAAGGCACAGGGAAAGTATTCACCAAATGCGGGTCACGAAAGCCGATTTCGAAAAATGGAAGAGCTTGGAGATTTGAATATACCTATCTGACAGTGTTTCCCGATAGGGCTCTATTAGTCACATTGAGGAGTACTGTCAAGTTAGCCTAAAAATCACGCATCGATTTTAATTCTAGACAAGTGCATGTTGCCGGCCACTGATACTCTCCTGTTCTTCGCCCGATGTCCCTTATGCTAACATAATCACCTCTTTGCTAGATTATTTCCGAAGAATTCTCCCTGTAAGAGGTTCCGAGCTAACAAGAAGGCGTTTCCCCTTACGAGCTTACCGTAAGCACCTTCTAGAAAATGAATATGCCCTATCTCCTTATATCACGCCGCTCAGATTTCCCTAGCGATTAACCGTTGCAGTGAGCAGACGGACAAGTAACTCTTCTCATCGAATGCTAGTTGGACTTGCTTCTTGCCGGCCGCTGCCCTTTGTAAAAAAATGCTTCGGTAGGATCTCAAATAGGGTAACTGTGTTCCGGCATATGCCGGAACTCCTTGACCTACTAGCAACGGGGCGGGACCAAATGAAGACCTGGTGTGGCAGGTACCCAGACACGACAGTCTTCAATAAACCTCTTCATCAAGCGCACCTGTCTCTGTCCGCCGAGGCATTAACTAAGGGCACAAACATCGCCCAACACAAACTGAAGATTTACTTGAATTCCTCAAAAACAAAATATACGTATAATAACTAGAACAGTGCAATGAACAGCAGTGGCAAATACGTACATTTGAACATTTGAGAATATCAAAGCTTCAATAAAAGCATGATAATTCGCGGCATTGTGTATCCTGTCACTATTTCATACGGAAGAACAGCACCCAAAAACGATAATATAACATTCCATATGAAATGCGTTTTCCGTGACAGCTTACAATGTGTCATTGACAGAGGAGGATATAAAATTAATAGCAATAATAGAGAAAAAGACCTATATTTCCTCTATGACAAGACAGAACAGGAAGCGCTCCTCTACAATTACTTTGTGTGGCTTGGCACAGAGAGTAATCGCAGAGGTATGGTTCTTGTTCTAGTCCAAAGCGCAGGTTGCGATCGAAGAGGGCCCTGAAATCATGAGCAACATTCTGGTTATTAGAATAGTTTATTATTAGAATTATATCAGACTTGTTATCTAGATGAATTGATTATAGGTGGAATTATAATGTTTTGTCGTGCAGTGTCTAGCCTATTGCATCTGAATCGTGGCCTCATTTGGTACTTATTCAATAATTTCCCCATGATTCAATAAGTTCATTGTGGATAGACCGGGTGGAAGTGCAGTGAGCCTAACAAATGAACGTACTGTAAAGGGAAGTAAACTGCTCAGTTAAGCCTTCTGACCTCAGGCTCATGAGCGAAATATGGATATCGGATACCAAGAAGTTAGTGAACTCAGTGGTAAGATGCCGCGGATTCTGATCCATCGAGGTTGACATACCCGTTACCATTTGGGTGGAGTTACAGTTTAAAGCACTGGATTCGAATGTTACCATGGTGTGGTATACGGCGACCCGCTTTTGGTTGTCGCACTTTTTCCCTATTATTCTCACTTTTTTCATTCACATCGTGGCGCACGATCGGTCGACCAACCAAGACTTCCATCCCTCCGAGATAGGTAAATTGGTACCAGACCTTTTCTGGGAGGGTGAGAACGCTGACTTGGTATAGCGGCTGGCCCCCGCAAGTCATTATACAGGGTGTCCCAAAAATTATACCCACTGTTTGAAAGGCCATAACTTTGGCGAAAGTGAACCAATCGTGACGAATCATGGCTTGGATGAAAGCTGAGGAAATAGAAGATTTTCTGGTCCGTGCTCAATGGGGATTGCGCCAGGTACTCGACCGAGGCCTCGGATTTTGGACCTGATTGATAGTGCATGGGTTATATGCTTGCTCTATTTTGGTCGTAAACGGGCGATATTGTTTCTATGAGTTACTTCTGAGACATTAAGCATATAGACTTGCCGCAGCTTTTAGTTAAGCATGGAACAATACCAATATCGATTAATAATTGTAACCACTGTTTGAGTAGCTGAAACTCTTCCAACACTGATGCAATCATAAGAACGGATATTAAAGGAATGTAAAATGTGTGAACCATAAAGACTGCGCCATGCACCTGTCCGAATCGTCGAATTCTAGGACTGATTGAAAGTTCACAGGTAACATGCTTGTTCTACCTTGCTTGCCAACAGGTGACATCGCTGGAACGCGTTTCTCTTGATGCAGTAAACATGAAAACATCGAAAAATAACAAGATTAACATGCACTTTAAGATGCATTTGCACAATACTGCTTACTCTGTTCAAAAACCCAGGACTCTTGTAATGAACAGGTAATAACAACTGTCATGTTGGTAAACGTGTTATGTTTTGATGTTTTCATGTTTACTGCATCAAGAGAAACGCGTATCAGCGATATCACCTTTTTGCGACCAAAGTAGAACAAGCATGCTATCCGTGAACTTCCAAACAGGTCTAGAATCCGACGACTCGGACAAGTGCATGGCGCAATCTTTATGGTTCATACATTTTTCATTCCTCTAAATTCTTTTCTTATATTTGCATCACTGTTGAAGGTGTTTTAGCATCTTAAACAGTGATTACAATTATTGGTCGATATTGATGTCGTTCCATGCTTAGCCAAAAGCTGCGGGAAGTCGATATGCTTACTGCCTCTGGAGTAATTCATAGCAGCAATATCACCTATTTACGACCGAAATAGAGCAAGCATATAACCCACTATCAATCAATGCACTATCAATCAGGTCCAAAATCCGAGGCCTCAGTCGAGTACGTGGCGCAATCCTCATCAATCACAAATGGAAAATTTTCTATTTCCTTAGCTTTTATCCAAGCGATAACTCGTCATGATTGGTACACTTTCGCCGAAGTTATGGCATTTTAAACAGTGGGTACATTTTTTGGGACACCCTGTACAGGCGAAATACGCATTCACCAAGCTTCTGCGATTCTGAATTGAACACGAACGCGGCGGCGCGTCCTTCGGGAAGTGATCAACGCCGACACCTTTACCTTTACCTTTTTATTTTTTCCCATTCCTACCTCATTCTTGCTCGTTTACTTACCCTTGACGAATTACCGGGACGGGAATCTGTTGGAGAGCCTCGGAATGAATAACGAACGAATCGGAAAGCGGCTGAGGGGCTCTTTGAATCTAATTAGTCAATTAATACTTTGCTAGATAATGGTAAAGGGGTCGGCGTGTCCTCTAAGGAGGCTTCGTCGCAAATTCTTGTTCCAGTAAGTTTTCTCTCTCCTATACTCCAGTCTGGAGAAGAATAAATAGAAGTATCGTTAAGGAGAGGTAAACGGCTCTCCTGCAGACGTCTCCGGGAAAATCGTTCTGATAACCTAGAAATTGAATTTCTGTGGCAAAATCCCAGGTGTTTGAAATAAGTGTCGCCGAGAGTATTCAAACTTTAAGTGGCTGTTCCTTACTGCAGAGTAGAGTAAAGCAGCAGTTCATACGATTTGCATTTTTTGCATATTTCCTCGTCCTGCATAAATAGATAAGAAAATGGACCACTCCTGATCTACGTTTCTAATATGCGTTAGTTTTCTCAAAATGACTAGTGACACTCTCAAGAACTGGGAATCATGGGATTACTCCCACATGGAACTTATTGTCCACAATACACAGTGAACACCCGGATGGGTAACCCCTGAGACTATCCATTATTTTGATGAGCACAAGTTGTTACAAGAGAAACGTTGTCTAGAGGGCCGTAAATTAGACTATAAAACGAAAATTGCACATAATTTCATGGCGTGCTGGGGAAACGGAACGTGAGAGGTACGGTAGAACAAACCCGAAAGAACGGAACATTTAGTGCACTCTTGAAGCTGTCATTGGCCGGTGCTGATGTGATTTCCGAACAGCTGCGTCAGTTTGCAAATTGATGGTGTTCCGAGGACGAGTGCAGTCTTCGAGCTTCAGAAGAAGTATAGAAGTGACGATATTTGCAGAAACCTGTAAGAGAAGAAAATTCTTAGGTGATGGAGGTCTTCGGCACTAAATTTCGTCATCCTGATCCATTTAAGGTTGAATGCTCTGCTGGCTTCACAGGCTTCATCGCCCACGTGATGTGACGCACCACGAACTCTTTTTAATTCCCGATCAAAGAAATCGAAATCTTTCAGTCATAGTGAGATTTAACACCGATGTCGTTTACGAGCATGATGATCACAAATCAGTCTACGGAATTAATTCTGCACTCTATTGGACTGGAGTCTTCATGTGCGCTTTTGCGGTCCGTACTTCTGACAGACCCAAGCGTACTGAACGTTCACCACAGATTGTGCGCCTAAAAACTACCGTTGAATCCGCTTTCTAAAAGGCTTTCCACTATAGTGAGGGAGGTGAACATGGAGAACTGCAGTACCGGACATGTCTTTAGATGCCTTCTCGAAAAAGACGCATTAGAGCGTTCCAAAGCGGCTTTTTTCA
Organism: Nippostrongylus brasiliensis; assembly: GCA_030553155.1. NCBI lineage: Eukaryota > Metazoa > Nematoda > Chromadorea > Rhabditida > Heligmosomidae > Nippostrongylus > Nippostrongylus brasiliensis. Next base: position 32,075,521 of record CP130733.1, on the reverse strand, counting down.
ATAACTTCGTTGAAACTCAATAATTTGTAAAAATGTGCGTATATTCAAGCTCAGCAGCTCGAGCTCTATCGACTGGTATTCAAAATTCAATACAAATGCAAAATATAGCCCCATTCGCCGTACGCGATGCAAAAAACGGCGAGGCAATCGATGGGTACCAGGGACCGACCAGGCGAGATTTGAGGGGTCGGCAAAAATTCGATATTTTGAAAAAATCAACGGATAATTTATATACCAAACGATAGAGCTCGGGCAGCTGCACTTCACAATGCGTGTCCTCTCACGTATAGTTGAAATTTGAGGGAGTCATTCAAAAAAGCCGTTCTGGAATGCTAATAAGCAGCTTTTCCGGGAAGTGATCAAAGGGGATGTCCGGAACTGTATAACATCATATAAAATACAGTGAATATTAGAAAATAAAATAAAATACAGGAATTAATGTAGCTCGCTTCAAAAACTCACGAGCTATGAGGAAATTGGAGAGAACAGCTACTTGATAATTGGGACGCACTAGTGCTTTTTGGTGTGCCACACTTGAGATTGTGCTTTAGTAAAAGGCAACGGCAAAATGTCGGCGCAGATCAGTCCTCCAGATTCCCGTTCCATTCAAACTGCACAGACATAGTGGATGCATATTTGGCCGTTACAATGACTGGCGGATCCATCCGCTACACAAAGTCACTGTCTTCACCTTCACAGACAACTCTGGTACCGATTTACCAGAATTGGAGGGAAGGAGGGCTTGGTTGACAAGGATCGATAGCTCGACCTTGGGCGTGTCATTAACGCCCCTTACCACTTCACCCTTGTGTTTTGGTAATCAGCATTTATGTTGGAGGTGCGTGAGAGTCTATGAAATTAGTTACCAGTCTAACAGTACGCAGGTGAAACACTCTAGTTATGGATAACATCCAGCCCATTACAGTCCATAAAATAATGACTTCGTAAGCTCCTGCTCACGCGGAAATATTTTGAGAGCCGATAAGTGCGGAACTGAATTTTGCCTGAGGCAAAGAGCTATTTCTTTATAATTCCGTTGGTTTCTATTCGAAAGAGAAGACTCAGTAGACTAAGGGATATAGGAACTGCGACCACACATTTTATTCTCTCAGCTTTGGTCGCTTTGCCTGGTTTTTTATCCCATTTTATTATATCATCTCGTTGGCTTCTATTGAGAGGATCTACAATTGCGAAGCTAAGGGTAGTGCACAAACGTTCCACAGAGTGCTTAATCTTTCTTTTTCACATTTTCTTGCATTTTTTTTACATTTTCCTATGAAGCCGAGCACTGTGAAATCAATAGACAGTATTTCTATCGCTTTGGTCTGGCACACACTACACTGCGTCCAGAAAAGATAGGGACACTCCCTACTTTCTTGATTCAAAGAACTGCTGGATACTATTTGATTCCAAATCTATTCTAGTAAATTCAGCACGGCAAAAAACGTGGGACTAAGCGATTAGAGCTTCTGGTTTGAACGGTGAAGGTTTTGAGGACGATTTTTGCAATAAGTGCGACGGAATCACTGTCCAGAAATGATAGGGACACCCGAGGAAAAACAGCTTCATGAACCAGATACTAATTAGGCCACTGAAATTAGTAATTAGTGGACGCTTCACTATTCAGTGTAACGTATTCAAGTGGACTTGGGATTAACGCGACGGAGTTTTGGAGAATTTTATTAATTATACCGTCGTAGGCCGATGGATTGCGGTCTTGAGCTCTTCAACGCAGGAGTACATCCTGTTATCCGCATTATTCCTCCAATAAAGGTGTTCACAGGGATTTTCCATCAGAACTAGCTCAGTATAACTTGCTGGTAATTCGAGAATTGCTACGAAACAGGCCCTTAAAAAGCCTAGGGTCAACCTGATCTCATGAGGCGGACCAAGTTCCTGTTGGAAGAACAAGCTGTGCCTATGCCTATCCTCTAGGAACAGCAACAGATAACTTGCTAGTACCTGTTGGTATCCAAATCAATTCGAATTTGCTGAACAAAATTCAATCGAGGCTTTTTATTGAGAGTAAAACTGCCACATACATTAAGGCTGCACAGCACCTCAAGCCCCTCCTTCGTAAAAACTAGTTCTTTTCGACTAAATCGTTTGTATTACTGTATGCCATCTGAACAGCTCCAGGAAAGTCGCTTCGCATCGGAAAAAATCAATTTAATCCTAGAATAATTAGCCTAGAAACCAAGTGAACGTCTATCGTACCTTGATCCAAGAACGGACTTTGTTTCTCTAGAGAAATTCAAAACTGTTCTACTTGTGCGCTGCTGCTAAACGTGAAGTGAACTTGAAATTTGTGTAAGGAACGTTTCCGTAACGTTTCATACAATAGCTGATAAATTTATTGAGTTTTCTCATGGTAGGCTCTTGCTTATTTGCTCCAGTTAGGCTGTACATCAAATTTTATTTGGCCAGCGTTTGCTTGTTTTGGATCAGAGGGAGACTTATCATTTCTGGGAAACCTCTCCGTTTCATAATCGTTCATAAAACGCCGATAATCATTCTCGAGGTTTTCACCGCAGGCGAAATTACGCGACACTAGGCCTTATTTCTTCATCAGTCCTCATTTGGCTTTGCTATTTTATTGAGCACAACGTTCTATGGTCTATCCTAAAACAAAACATTTTGTTGAGATGAATATTGTTCAAAAAATTAGTTTTCATCAATTGACCCAATCAACCGGCTCTTCTTTGTAGGTGTCCCTATCATTTCTGGACAGTGATTCCGTCGCACTTATTGCAAAAGTCGTCCTCAAAACCTTCACCGTTCAAACCAGATGCTCAAATCGCTTAGTCCCATGTTTTTTTGCCGTGCTGAATTTACTAGTGTAGATTTGGAATCAAATAGTATAAAGCAGTTGCTTGAATCAAGAAATTGGGAGGTGTCCCTATCTTTTCCTGACGCAGTGTATTAGCAAAACTTGACGAAGACATTAATGGTCTCAAAGCTTTCCGAGTGGTGCGAGGAAGCACTGCGGTGTATTCCACGAACGTTTCTCGAGCTCTAGGCCGACATTTCGGCATGGAAACACTCGGAGTTAATATCGCATTTCCGTGAAGATGTCATTTAATCGAGTTTTTGCGCTCCTGAGCCACCAGACTTAACTGACAAATGTTCTCGATTGTGCTAGATAAAGTTCAAGCCGTGCTGCGTTCGTCTCGTAATACTGCTAAAGTGCTTTTCTCTTGCTTTCTTGGCAAAAACCCAACGACACAAACAAGTTTGACGTAAGTACAACGATCTTGTTCTATGGTTTCTTTGCGAAGCCATCGCAGTTTACAAAGCCTCGCTCGTTGCAGATGTTTCAAAGAAAATGACTTCTAAGGTTCACACCTTAACTATCTGCGTGTTCCCTACGTATATCGTCTTACAAGAGGTAGCTTTGCAAGGAAGTTCTGACTCGTTCTCTTCGGAGTTTCAAAGATTCGATAACGATGAATAGAAAATTAGGGTGCCCGGAAAGCATTTGCCGAAATCACAGCAATGTTCAAAATAACACAGTTTTAAACAATAATTTATTATTCTGTCAAATAATTTCCACCTACATCAACAACCTTCCACCAATGTTTCGCTAGACTATGGATTCCCTTGGCGTAAAATTCCCGCGGTTTGGAGGCAAAGAAAGCACTAAGGTCGTTATCGATGTGGTCACGAGCATCGTAGCGCTTCTGCTCCAGATGGTGCTGAAGCGAGCGGGGCGCATAGTAGTCACTTAAGGCTAGAACTGGGCTGTACGGTGGATGCGGAAGAGCTTCCCATCCAAGCTTTAGGATTTCACGGGATGTCACCTTAGCGGTGTAGGAGCTCGCGTTATCGTGCAGCAATCAAATTTCGTCGACATTCGGATGATTTCTGCGTATCTTCTTGGCCAGTCTCTGCAGTTGAGCGTAGTAGATCTCCGCATTTACCGTCGTGTTGTCTGGCATCAGCCCGAAAACCTGCTGCAGGCGGCCCAAAGCCCTCCGTCAGGCCCTACCTCTTATTCACCGGCTTCCACCTAAAGGCTCTCCGATAGTGGCTCCCGCGTGGCATAATTAAGTTCACACCTGCCGTAATCCTTTCCTTATTTCGGGCACTCGTATCCGAAATGTCTAGGCAACCCGCATAACCTGGATTTCATCCCCACTAGCCTTTTACTTGCTTTCCTTCCCTGACTTTCTAACTGCGGTTGACTGGCTCCCTGTCGGATGTAACTACTTCTTACTTGACTCACCTGACCCATTAGCACTACTTGGAGGGCTTCCTTTAGGTGCGATGCCTGTTCCAAGACCTCTTTGGAGGTCCATTCCTCCTTCTCTAACAGGCTTTCCCTAATATATGAAGACTGCAGATCGCCACTGAAAATCATGGTGACTATCGCATCACGATGGCTCTCCACGGTCTCAAAACAACAAGTACTTGCGACCTCCTGTAGCTCCGCATAATACTCGTTTAGCGCCTGGCCTGGCTTCTGGACGTTAGACATCAATCCGAGAAAGTGCCCACTTTCTGTAGAAAGATAAACGTTTGATCTCTCTTTTCCGACACTTTCTTCAGTGTCAGGAAATTGGCGAACAATCGCCACCAATTCCAGGTTTCCTCTTCCTTGAACCTCGACACTAAAGTTAGTATTCCGGTGTTAGTATATTAGTACTGGTTGCCGAGATTGCTACACGGTTCGTCAAAAGTCTTTGGACTCAGATAATTGGTCGCCCCAACGGCTATTTTGAAGCAAATGGAAAGAAATTCATAACGTTCATTACTGTAGACATTGTACGCACAAGGTGATAGTTAGGTTCCTAAACGGCCTTCTTCGGCACGAACACAGGCTTTAAGTCTCTTAAGGAACGCATCTACAGCGGCGCGCCACCGAAGGATCGTGATCACCGACGAGTCCGTTTCCACGATTGAACAAGTTCCCAATCACCAAAACGATAGGATTCTTGCCAAAAATATAGGAGAAACTAACCAGCTGGAAAGATCGGGACATCCGAAGTTGGTGATGGTTTTCGCAGCGATAACAGCAGATGGGAAACGCCACGGATTTTTGTGGATAAAGGCCTCAAAATCGATAGTCAGAACTACCTCGAAGACATTCTAAAAAAGAAAATCCTTCCGTGGGCATCTGGACACTTTGAAAATACCAGCTCGACATATCAGCAGGACTCTGCACCTGCCCACAGGGCCAAAGTCGTACAGAATTGGTGCGCCGACAACTTCCCGATTTCCTCTCAGCAAAAGAATGACCACCACACAGCCCGCACCTCAATCCGATTTACTTCTCAATCTGGTCTATATTAAAGAGCAAGTCCTGCTCAACACCTTAAAGGGACATTGAGTCGCTCAAACGAGCTTTGAAGAAACTCTGGGAAGAAATTGATGAAGACGTCCTGCACCGCTGTAGATGCGTTCCCTAAGAGACTTAAGGCCTGTGTTCTTGCCAAAGGAGGTCGTTTCGAAACCTAACTACGTTTTTATGTGTACAATGTCTGAAGTAAACGATGTAAATTTCATTTCATTTGCTTCAAAATAGCCGTTAAGACAGCCATTTATCTGTGTCCGAAGACTATTGACGCGCCTTGTAGATGGAAATACCTGGTCGTCTTCAAAGGCCTAAACATGGTTCGTGGTTAGTGAGCCGAAAGGCTTACCCGCACCCACTCTAGCATTTCTGACAAATTGCTATGAATACCAAACAAAAATGTGTTCGAGAGAGAATGAGCTCATCGATTCCACCGTAAACGAGTAAGAATTTGTCCGATACGCCGGCATTCTATTTATACTAATAGCTACACGACCGTATCTGATATCAGCTCGCAACGCAATGTTTTCCTACATGACATCTCAGTCTCGTATGATAGCACCCTGCATGCAACGTGAAAAAACGTCTCCATTCAGCTCTGTGTCTACCAAGTGGAGTTCTCGAATTACACCGTCTCTTACCGGCAAGATTCTCTTTGATTTGTATAGCCAACATTCGTCCTGTTTCCCCTATATATGTCGCATTACATGCCTTACATTCGATCTGAAATATTACCATACTTTAATCTCCCTAATCTCCCCGGCATCACCTCCTTCTCCTCATACCTTCTGACAGCCGTCTTACCCTACTATTCCAAAGACGTGTTTTCGTTATCGTTTCGGAATTGCTCCATTTCTTTTCTGAAACAAATGGTGCCGAGCAGCTTTTTGATCATTTCGTCTTTTCTTTTTTATTTTACTGAGACGGAAAAATAAGGTACTGAAAAAGCTCCAGAGGTGAAATGAAACACTCTAGTTACTTGAGTCGAGGCGAGGAGTCAGAGCAAGCAGTTTGAAGGGCTCAAGGAACAAATATATTAAGCGCTGCTCCCACGCTATGATCATTACGCTCCTTTACTCAAAGAGAACTGGAACCAATATTAGTTTCAAAGGTGGAAGAAAACCTGAGAAACACCGGGATCGCGGGATGATCGCTCAACTGACTTGCAATCCTTTGAACAAAATCAACGGTGAACTTTTGCTTTCGAAATAGGGAGCTGTAAGCAAGTAAGGCTTATGTCTCCAAGAGGCATTCATAGTTTTTCGAGGAGTATTGCCTATATATCCCTAATCTTTTCAAAGATCTGTCGGCTCAAGCTTCTCAAGAAGACCCACAATCTCTGTTCTGTGTTGCCTCCCTCTGGTGAATCCGACGAAGGGCAACCAACGGTCATTTTGTCGCTGAGCAGAAACCCTAAGAAGACGAGTTCTACTTTTATACTCTGTGGACACTCGAACCTATTAGCAGGAGCCGCCGATCCAAGAAACAAGCAGATCCTCCAGCCTCCCGCATTACTCGCGATGTGCACAAATGAATGTTTCATGAGCTTTCTGCCGCGATCGACAAGTCCAACGACGTTTCTTCAGAAGAAATGCATCACTGCAACTAGATGACTGCACCGATCCATTTGTGTCTCTGCAAAGACGAACAGCTCATATTTTTGGCGAAACATGGTATCTTGCACGCTGAATACTCTGGCAAAATTCAGGCAATTGCCGAAGAATTTTCACTGTAATATACTATATTTTAGTATGGTATTCAGACAGCATAACGTTCTAATCATGAAGACGAAACAAGTGGAAACAACGAGCCTCACACACTATTTCCTTCAGAGAATGTCATTCATGGAATGTGGTAGGGCAGATGAAACCGAGGACTTTCGTTGTACAGTGGTGTTGTTCTTGACTATAGAATTCTGCGAAGCAATCACTCTTAATGGAGAAGAGCTCTGTGGCTTTATTCTTCAGAAACTTCTAAAACTTAGCTATCCATAATACGTGATATCTCAGCGGAGAACATACTTATCCAAACCTGCACAGCTAACAGCAGGTGACGAGAGTATTGAGGGACTCACCGTTGCAGACCATTAATCCTATCGTATCTCTAGAATAGCACCTGAACAGCTCTGAGCTGGAGCGGATTGTAAGGTGCTTAACTCGAATCAAAGGACGTGTTCCTTGTATTGAATGCTCTGATCTTTGTTTAAGGGTTTCAGAAGATAATACATGGGTGGCCTTTTTCGCTGCTTCCGTATTTCATTTTGAACCAACCAAATGACACCTCAAAAGCAGCTGTGTGCCATGCCCGGCGAAGATCATTTCCCCATGCCATCGGATAGTTTTCCTTCAGCTTGTGTTACCAGAGCAGACCTCATTCTTCAAGCAGGGTCAAACGGAGTAGCAGAAAATGTTGAGGTCGCGGCTATTTGAAAACGAACGGATTTCTTTTAGCGAATTGCTGCTGAACAGAACTGACGTCTTTCCCACAACATCTGCCAGATACTTTTCGGACCAATTTTCACTCATCGTGGGGCTGAGAACAACAACGACATCCGCGAGTAGGTAACAACTGCTCATAGATTCTTTCCGTTTTGTAGGCCTCAATCACTGGTTTGGCAGGTCTGTGTCAGCTTCGACAGTTCCAAATTATTCGGTAGCGAGAAAATTTCAAGAAAACAAGATAAAATGACACCGTAGTGACGTGCTGAACTGAGACGCTGAACGGTTGTTTTGCATTTTATTTGACGACTCTTCGTGCAGAGCGAAGCATCGACCTTCTGGTAACGGTGAAACCTCCCCATTAGCTTCTCGTTGGCAGCTGTTAAGCGAGGGACCGTGATCTTATTTCAACAGTTTTTATTCGGCTACAGTTTGGGCGATGTCGAATCGTTGGAGCATAGAGGGAGAGTGCATACATATTTGAGAAACTATATACATCATACATCTTCTCCTTATATAAGACTACTGTAATGACCAGCAGAACGGGAAAGCAGCAAAGGAGTTGTCAGAAGCATACCGTAATAGTGGTTGCTGGAACCGACCACCAGTCTCCTTTAGAAAAAGTTAGTGGTAAGCCAGAAGGACCACTCACCAGGGCAAACTTTAAGAGCTCGATCCGCTACGTCAAGCTCGGGGAATGGGCCGTTTACTCAGCAGTCAGCAACAATAAGAGCTTGTAGTGCTGCGATCCAAACTAACACATAAAAGGTTTGCCGACTAGTGATACGGTACAAGTGATACGGTTAGAATGAGAAGGCCTATCCATCGCCTCGACACGTTTCTCTTTCAGATAGCAAAAATGGCTCCATTTCTCGTTCTCTGATCTTTAATGAGCTACAAACCTCGCACTGTGCTCAGACCTTTGAAAACAACGAGAAGGTGGAAGCATTAGGCCGTGAAGCCTTCACCTAAAAACCTTGAGAAAGAATATTATGAAAACGACTCTTCTATTCTGTTCATTAGGTCATGTAATTCGTATTTCGTGAGATCTGTTCGTGAAACGAAGATTTGTGAACTTCCGAGACGAAAGTTCAGCGGTTCAGCTGCTCAACCGAAAAGGTCTCCTGAAGGTTTTCCTACACAAATGAGGCACTAATGACTGTGACTGCGATGCAACAACGAGTGCCGTTTTTCAGGAAGGTCATAATAGCCGACGGCGATGAGATCCTCCCATTGAAGGAGGATTCTAATTGGGTGGCGACACATAAGCCGTTGGCGCCGCCCATGAGGCTTAAAAGGCGCGTCAAACAGGTGCTAAATCACACTCTGTCGCACTTCATACACACTCACACTACTCCGTACATACTACATACACGATGCAGCCAAGTCTAACGCTGCTGCCGGTGATGTTTGTTCTGGTACATTCCCTCTACTATGAATGGCCTACGCGAGAATTCAACAAGCTACGACCGGAAGCCACCGCTCAGCACCAGTCATGGAGGCGATCCTCCTCATCACCATTGTTCGCTCGAGAACGACGAGCCAACAATTTATGTGGAAAACGATTCATCGAACATCTACTTATTCTCTGCAATTCGTGCATTCTTCCTGCCGGTTCGGAGATCATCAAACGAGTCGCACATGAACGTAAGCTCTCACCAATCATTCTTCCGAGAACGACTTCACTCATTTTTGAATCCGTAGAACTTTCCATCGGCATGACGTCGCTTCCACCATTAACGAAAGACTCTTTTCAGAAAATCCTCGACAACGGCTAATAAAGCGGGAGCTCTCCATCTCCGAGAAATGCTGTGCCGGGCAATGCAAAATGTCCGAACTAGAGAGATTGTGCTGCAGTAAGGGCTGATCTCCCTCATCCGCCCCTTTAATGTTTGTGGATTGATGGACGCTTTCAAGGCGTGTTGTGTGAGATTTTAGTCTCTGATCTGGAGCAGAGCGTTCAATTTCTCGTTTAATGTGTTCCTTCGTATTCCAATATTCATAATATTCGGTGCTCGTGTCTCTCGCATATCATCTAAGAGTTTCTTTCGCCTCAGATCTTTCTCGATTCCGAGCTGCTTAACAACACGGTTCCAAACTGCATATTTTTGTTCGAATTCCATTTGTATTTCGATTCGTCGCTATCTATTTGTGTTGCATGTTTATAGGTTAAGAGATTCGACCTTCTATTCTGCTACTACGGGTACGGTAATGTGGCTAGGAAGCGTAGGTGAAGTCGCCGAAATGTGGCGGCCAATTCTGCCATACATAGACGAGAGTGAGATGGATGGCGCTAAAACTCTACCCATTTTCGCCTCTCTCTCTGTCTCTGTCTCTCTCTCTCTTCCTGAATGAGAAACGGGCTATGTGTTTATATAGTTGAACTAGGGATCTCTGTTGTTGTTGTGTTTACCTTCAAGGGTCATGCTAGACGGAAATAAATGTTTTAGTGTAATTTCAAGTGTGGAATACAGCAGAAGAACGCAGACGATGTTACGCTTCAGAAGAAGCCTTCAGGCGTCTCTTCGTCAGAAGTCGTTTTTTGAAAGACCCCGTGACATTTACACTTGCACATGTGAACCGTTCTTCAAATTAACGACGGAAAAGGTGAAAACGTTCTCCTCTTTGAATTTATCAAGATAATTAATTGACATGTTGACTACGAATATCCATATTGTTCTGCCTTTTTTTATACTCGTTTGACAATGTATGACAATTGAGTGCTATGATGCTAAAAGCGGCGTGGGCGCCGAACGAAAATCTGGAGGATTAGCAAGTTTTTTATTTGTATCAATTAATCTAATGACCCCGTCTGCAGCCCGGCGATCGTATGTTGCTCGCGCATGCGCTTAGCTTTCTCAGAAATGGAGTTTTTCCACTCTTCTGCAACGACATCAAGCACCAAAGGCTCACGTCGTGCACTGCTTGAGAGATCTTGAACGGAAGTCGTGCGTGTGGCGCATCCTTGTGGGTTTGTTTCAGGGCAATTATATGTCTCCAGTAGTGCATAGATCTCCTTCTGCCCGTTGGATAATTTTTGTTTATCGGTGCGTAGTAAACATGCGACTAATGGAAGATGCTCATAGAACACCTCGAAGGCAAACATCAGAGGAGGACGTCCGATTTGATGCTCGATCTCGGATCATGCGAGTGCAGACGGCAACTCCTTGCGCTCCACCATCGAAACACTTACTACCCTACTTCCGTGTGCCTCTGCTGACCTTTCCTTATCGGCTTCAGCCATTCCCAGAATATTATTTGAATGAATCATAACGTCTGCTTTTTTGAATGTTAGCTGATTCGCCTTCCCGTCGAAAATGTCCTTTTGTTCATGAAATTCAGCTGCTTGTGCCGAACACGTGCTGTTTACGTGCTTCTGTAGCATTTTTGTACCAACGGAGCCCTACTAACTGAAAACGAATAAAAGAAGCTGGTGGTCGACTAAAACCTGTGCTGCGGTCTGAGAAATTCCCTAGCAGTTCTCCTCATCCTCTCCTTGTTCCATACAAGAATCGTACTGTGTTTATTACTCATTTTCTCGCTATTATAATGTTAATCTGTGCCGTTTACCTCTCGTGATGTGCGGCTACAAATTAAGCGCCAAAGTCAAAGACCGACCACTTCAATGCGGACGTTTCGTAGCGACCAGAGTTCTGTAACGGAATGAATCTATTCCTGTCGTCATGCATCAGCATACCTCAGAGGACTACGTCGATGTTACTGTTGCTACTTTTCAGGGAAGAACAATGGTAAACTAGTCGGTGTTGATGGTCGCGCCATGCATTTGTCTTCTATTCGGAATCACAGAGGTGATAGATCATTTATCCTTTGACTCGCGAGGTCACCCCAGTTCATTTCTAAGCCCTTGCTTTCCTAGACAAGAGGGTTACCAACTTATCCGATCCTAGAGAAATGGAAAACTTGGCTAGTCCGAGATGAAAAATTCTGAAAAAACTCCGAGAGTCCTAGAAACACCAAGTAGTATGTCCTAAGAAGTTATCAACGGATAGAAAACAGCGTTATCAACGGATAGGCGTTGTGGCTTCTCAAGAATGCCACCCGATTCTGGGAGCTCACGGGTTACTTTTGAACCTCCTTCAATGTATTGAACTCCTATTTTAGCCTTTTTCAAATCTGCTTTAGCAGCATGTTTCAACCTCTTTTGTATTTGAGAAGAAAAAACCGATTTTGCGTTAACAGTGAGTGCTGCCCCCTAGCGAACCTGCTAAAGCAGTGAAAAGCAAAGAAAAAATGACGTATATTCAGCGCCTCTTCATAAATTCAATCCTTCCAGAGAACATAATCTAAAATCCAAGAGCAATTTTACTTGGTTGAGATTGTCACCTGGCTTCGGTGGTAAAATGAGCGATCTTTTTGGGTAACCGTAAAGTGTTGGTGAGCTCTTTAGACGGAAGTCCGTCACTTTGATGTAGAGAACCATTTAAGAGGTCGGATGTCGACGTCTCCCTACGGTTAGGAGCAGACAAAGCGAATGAACCGGGAAAAAGATTATTCGTGGAAACGTATGATTGCATTAGCGCGTATGAACTCACTGCTTGAAGTTCGATCGCCCAAATTTCGACTTTGCATGGAGAGAACAACAATTGACTGTTGGAAAAACAACAGAGCAAGGAGAGTACAACACGCCTCCTTGTGGACCGGCACGTTGCCAGTTGCAAGGAGGAGTTCTTAACGCACCAAAGAAATCAGCGCGTATTGCTCGCTAAGCCGATGATTTCTGCTCAGCATCAAAGCAAAAAAACATATAAAAATTGCGCGAACACTGCTCCTCAGCACTTTCACAATGCAATTTTCTTCCTCGTAACCTTTCAGCGTTAAAAGCAATTAGTACGCACTGGCACATTTTGGAGATCGTTATTTCGCCTGAAAGCGTCTTAAGTTCGAAACACGACCTTTCTGCTACAAACACCAATGCCTGTTGTTGATTTTTCAAACAAATTGTTCTGTGGTCTATGTATGTCCTCTTGCTGTAAAGGTTTTTTATCTTGCAAAGGCACTTGAATCTTTGCAATGAAGACTTGCTTTATAAGGTTAGTTGAGATGCAGGATGTTTAAAGCGATTCTTACAGTCAATAGTCTGCAACTTTTCCGTTGTATCTCTAAAGATCTTTGGAACACCAATAATCCGCAACTTTTCTGCTGCATCTAAAAATATCTTTCACACCAATAACCTGCAAATTTTTGGTCGCACTGCAGATAAATCCATTGGGTTGAAGACCCATCTCCGATAAGTTGGTCAAACACAACGCAATTCTCGTGTCCTATATAGTTGTTCGGTTCCGAAGCTTCCCCAATTAAAGTAAGATGTTTTTCTCCAGTCTTCGCCGTCCATTCTGCACATCTCCTTTCCAATCCAGCCCATAGAAAATGACCAAACCGCCACTTACCATCATTGTTGAAGGAGTTGAACTACATCCGATTCTCCAAGTTTCTTCACCCTTCTCCTAGAAGGAACAATTTGTTGTTGCTTTCTTTCCTTGTGTTTTTCGGACCTACATATATTAGGTTGTCCAATAAGTTCTTGTGATTTTGTGTTTTGACCTGGCGCTCCTGTTAAGACGTGTTGTCGACTTAGCAGTGGGGTATAAAAGTGGTCGTTGGTTACATTATGCCTTCCTAACGTTTCGGCTTTATATCAGCCGGTTGACTACAACGATATGAAGTCATCAAATATTCATCTTCGTCATTGCCTTCTTTACGAGTTCCAACTGAGACACTCCTCTGCTGAAGCCCATCGCAATCTTGTGCATGTTTTGGTCAAGAAGCACCTATTGCACGTACCTGTGACAATTGGTGGGATGTATAGTATTCTCTTCATGATAATACTAGACCGGACACCTCCACGTTGACCCGCCAAAACCTGCAGATGCTGCGGTGGGAAGGGATTCCCCATCCACCTTACTCACCAGACCGTGCATCAACTGAGTTCCATCTGCTACGCTCGTTAGCTCACTTTATGGAAGCAAAACGATACGATGATCTGGTAGCACTCGGAATCGGCCTTTGCCTTTTCTTAGGAATAAAACCTCCGCATTTCTACCGCACGGCATCCATTCCCTACCGAATCGATGAAGGACCGTCATCGAAAAAGATGGGCGGTACTTCGATGAGTAGGGTTGGTTCAGTCAAAATTTGTAAAACCTTGAAAATTGTTACGAAAAACGCAAGGACTCAATGGACAATCTAATACATATGCAACAGCGCCGCAGTTTGTCAACGTTTCCATGTTTTATAAAAAAAGGGGAAGACACCTTCTTAATCCAGTTTTTCTATCTCTTCAAACTTGCCTTCCGTGACACTCACCTGATGTCCAAATGTGAGGTTCGCTAAAAGTAGCAAAAGAAAACATTACACAAGCCAGTTCCTTCGTATCTAGCAATGATCAGGGTGTGAATGCGCTAATACTGAGAGATTTTTCGAGTACAAAATGATGAAAAATGATTTTTAACTTCTTTCATAGGTAGTCCTTACCGAATAATTCTTCATTTCTGCAGAAACAAAAATTTCAGTGACTCCACTTGTCAGTGTTTCAAAGGCCTAATCCCTCAAGATCGAAGCAACTGCATGAAAAATTTCATCTAGGACATATCTTTCTGGATCTTTATGAATCTCGAAAGAACAGCGAAAGGGGTTGCTTTGATGCAGGGCTCGACAATAGGATGACACTTAGAAATGATTCAAGGGAAAATTTGTGGTGTATGGTGACTTTCTACAACTTTACACTGGGTATTTTCACTACTATTTGCTATTTGGGCTGATTTTGTTTCAAATGAGAATGCTATCAGCTAATTCGTTGTTGATATTATAAGCTGTAGCAATAGTGGCTTTAAACTCTAAAGGTCTGGAACACTAATCGCCTCAGACGGATTGATTTTCATAATCATCATATCTATCCAGAATTATCAAGATATTTAGAATTCTTGGAATTCCTTTAATGGCAATTGTTTCCGGCTTGACGCCTCGAAAAGAGCCCAGAACATTCGCAACGGCACCTAAACTCTATTCTTTGAGCTAGGACTACATCGTAACTACTCATTATGTATATATATATATATATATTAGGTTGTTGCGAAAGTATTTTCCGTTTCGGGGTATGTTGAGATAGACAACTAATTTTCGTGGGAATTTATCAGCTCCAGCTGGTTTTTAATTTATCAGCTGGTTTTTATTTCAATGAATAAAGTTGTGTTTAAACCGAGATATGATAGTTTGAAGATAGACGTCCGTTTCGGAAATTACTTTTGCAACAACCTAATACTATTCGCTTTATTTCAAAATTCTCGTCACTATTCTGAGAATCCTTGTTCGAAACGCTTCCATGACTATAAATAAAACTGCAATGTAGTTGTGCTCTGATCTGCTGTGCTGTGAGAGATTTTGGAAAATACTGCAATGTAGCTTGCGAAATTCAGTTCCTACCTGTATAAGAACGTTGATATCTTTACCGAGGATCGTTTTTAATAGAATCGTTTCTTCTGACAGCTAACAGATGATTGCAAAAACTCATAGATAAGTGCGAGAAAACGAGTCAGGATTTGTTCTTCTTCATAAGCTGACATCTTGAATATATCAGCTCTCTTTCATGGTAAGTTCAGAGTAGTTAAAGCTCCATCACGAACTTTATCGAAGTCACCTCCATCACGTCCCCATTGATATCGTTTTACGGATTTCTTGCAATACCTTTTTTCTACCAAGCTATGAAGCTACAAAGGATACAAGAACTTATAGATAACGACGCAAAAACGAGTCAGGATTCGTTCTTCTTCATAAACTGACATCTTCGAAATATCGCTGATGTTTCGCGGAAAGGTTAAATGTTCTTAATGACTGCAGCAACATCGCATTCGTTAGGTTCCAGCCAGAAATAGTTTGATTTTGATCTGTGAGATATATGCATAATAGTCGTTCTTTACCACAATTCTATGGATGTTTGTTTTGCATTCGAGTGCCATCCTCCCCGGCCACAATCATGAGCGCCTCAATTATCAGCTGGGTTTCACGGGGATGACTATTCCGAGGAAAAGTGGGAACTTTTCTGTAGGATGGTAACTAGTGAACTGCCCTCTTGAGCACCTTTACCAAAGCGTTTAGTCACCAAATGACCGAAAATCATCTCCAGCCAAAGTAGGCTCGTTGGGAATGCCCTGTTCTTTGCAAAAATATGAAAGCCCTGATGTTCAATTCTTGCAAAAAAGCGAAGAATTATATAACAGCGTACAATACAGCTTCAGTTGTATTTGATAATCATGCAGATGGGATACTTGCTCTCAAGTAGCTTCAAGTAGCAACGGGGGTCTTGACGGTCTTAGCAGGATATTAAATCAACTAATCAAAGCATTATTAACATTTTACCAACTACAAAAGTGTTCTCTGAAACAAAGTAGTTAACAAAACTTTCATCCTACCACTCATTTATAGCAAAGACCCGAACAGCAGGATAACGGAAAAACGGCAATGTAACAGTCCACCCATGATGAGTTTTCAGTGACTGCTTACAATGTGCCAATAACAGAGTAGGAAATTAGTAAAAGGAGAAAATAAAAAAAGAGAAAGAATTTTCTTTTCTCTGTAACTCCTACGAAGTAAAACCGAAAGGTGGAGAAAGAAAGCGCAATTACGATCACAAAACTCAGGAGTGCAAAAGAAAAAGGAATGATTAGGCGCTTTATCACAAAATTATTCAGAAACACATGTTCAAGCAACAAAATGACCAATTTTGTTCAAGAGTTAACTTATTCATTTTTTTATTTCTATGACGTACACGCCAGTGCACGTAGAAGCAACAACAAATCAACGACAACAAAACAAATCAGATAAACAAAGAACACTAAACAATTCTTCTTTATAAAGTTACTAAAACACTCCAAGAAAGCATATCAACTAAAAGGAGATTAAAAACGAAACTGAAACCTAACATCAAAAAGAAAACATAAAAAGAAGGAAGTTCATGAGCTATGGTCTCTAACTTTATACTGGTTAGAAGGCCTCTCGATGTCGACGATATAGCTGTAGGAAAACCAACCCAATATGTGGAATTTTTAGCTAAAAAGGAGCCGTCGACATCGAGAAGCCTTCTAACCAGTATAAAGTTAGAGATCATAGTTCATGAACTTCCTTCTTTTTATGTTTCTTTTTTACCCTCTGAAAAACGCTTCTACGTCATTTAGAAAAAATTTAATCGCCGTAAAAAGCCTCTCCGCGATAAAACTCGAATCAACTACAGTTGTTTCCTAGCGATTATCTAGGGCCAATCATCATAAGCTGAGGACAAGATTAGGCCTGCTACCCAAACCATGAGGTTATGAAAACAATCAACTTTGAGTATCAACACTGTAATCACTCGTGAACTATAAAGTTAATAAGTTCACATGAAGCGGAAGGTAAACGGATAAATGTTTGTTATTCGTGTGGGAAGCCGATGAGACGTAGGAGTTTTGGTTAAATTTTAAAAATAGAATCGAAAACAATAACAGCAGAAAGGACATTGGACACAACGAACTGCGTGAGCAATCGCTACGGCATAGAGCGATGATGAACTGAAGATTGACAACAAGTCTATTTTAAGACATTTACAGATAAAAAAACGATAAATCCCTAGACGATCAAAGAGTAAGGAGATGCAAATAGAAACTAAAGCGTATTAAAAGTGCTAAACAGATGTACGAGCAGGTCGAAACATAACGTCACTTAACTGACACTGCACATAATGTCCTCGAAGTGTAGACGAGTTGGGTTGAACGACTACCAAAATTCAAGTATTAGGTTCTGAACGTTCCGATTGAATATTTTTTCATTGCATCGTAGAAGTTCTGCTGAAGCTTCTGCATTTCTCTTTTAATAACATATCAGTAGGCTAGCTAAGGCTCTTTTAAACTACTTATTGCCCATTCGATTTCGCTGGAATTTCTTTGAATATGTAAAAAATATTCAATCGGAAGGTTTACAACCTAATAGTTGAATCTCAAATAAGTAGAAAATAAATAAATATGTGAAGCATAAACCATAGAGCCCAAACTGCATCAGTTCAATGAGCTTCGGCTAGGGCGTTCTGCTGCAGTGTTCAATCCCGAAATTTCGCAGTGTAACGGAGGAAGACCTGCTGGATATCCCTCCAAAAGCGGTTGATTCTAGGAAGGCAAAAAGGACTACGATGGGCTCGAGAGTGAACCGCTCCGTCATGAACATTTTTTATTTATTTATTTATGTATTTCTATGACGCACATGTCAGTGCGCGTAGAAGCAGCAACAAATCAATGACAACAAAACAAATCAGAAAAACAAAAAACACAAAACAATTCGTCTTTGTAAAGTTAGTAAAACACTCCGAGAAAGAATATCAACTAAAAGGAGATTAAAAACGAAACTGAAACCTAACATTGAGCCAGCGGAGTATGCCTACTGCGCCAAGACCGATAGAGAAACCAGTTTTTTGAAATACTTTAATGAAAGTGGTAACCAGCCTTTAGCAATAAATTGAAAAATAAACAGAATAACCCGGAAGCTGAAAAAAGTCGATCTAATTTTTGTCCTCACACACGGCTTGCGGATTTTAACTAGACCTTCTCTGGTGGAAGAGTTATAGTTATGGCGAAGAAGTTATTATAATTTAGATTTGTTTTACCAGTGAGTATTTTATAAGCCATGGACAAGTCATTTCTAAACCTTCTACTTTGTAAGGAATGTTGGTTTAACATTTCGCGCCTTTCTTCAGCATCGGGTACAAAGCGATACTCCGCTACATCGCAGAACAAGCTTCCGAGTAAAGTTATTCTGAACAACATCTAGCATTGATTAGGATAAGTTGAAAGCCGCAACAGAATTCGAATTATCGAACACCACTCACTACTTTATAGAGGAGTTCCAATGCTAATAGATCACGGCAGCAAAACGTCCTCGCGCTTTGGGAACGATGTCAAAGTATGACCGAAAGCTCACCTAAAAAGTGTAGCTTGCACAGTTTCGAACTGGCTACGTTGCAAAAGCAACTTCAGCTGGCACAATAATTTGGTTGTTGCAGGTGAGAAGTGGATGAATTATTATAGATCATTTATAACCAGAGACGCCAACGGCTTGGTCCTGGTGAACAAAGAAAATCAGCACCAAGTCTGAATTGCAGCTTAAGAAGGAGATGCTTCTAAAATCTTAAGAGGCTCCTCTAAAATTATCGAGCAGGAGCTCTTACCTAGAGAGGCATCGGTGACTGTTAACAGTTGGATTGTATCGTTTGCAAACCCAAGGGTAAGCAAGACGATGTACCTGACATAAACCTACCTTCACCTCATAGTATTCTTCGTCTCAAAACAGCGGTCTTAACCTCTGTTAAAAAGACGTCACGGGGCTCTTCGAAGTGTTCAAATTTCACTTGATTTCGGCAGATTCCACACATGGTGGGTCAGGTGATAAAGAGCTCTAGTAGAGATTGTCGATTTTGCTGAACCTTCTCCTTCACTTTAAAATGGGGTATCATTCAACATAGTCCAAATCTTGACGTGAATTTCTCCAAAAAATCACCCATATCTCTAGCCAGGGTAGACTTAGACTTTCCTGTACAAGCTCCGGTGGGTGAGAGCGGATTTATGTATATTCGTCATTAGTACATCCCAATTAACACTTACGAATAAAGAATGGACGAATTTCGGTCGAAAAAATCCTTGAGTGTTATTAATTGATTAGTGCCGGAAATAGCCCTGAACCAATAATTACTACTCGTGTCTTGTGACTGATTAACTACCGTAGACTACAGTAGTAAGTGTTTTTACTATTAATGCGACTAAAATGTTGCATTAATTTGACACAGATTTTTCCACATCATTTAATGATTTTGCTGCTAAAGTCTGCAAAACGTATGAAATTTGTCTCCGGCTTTTCAGGGAGAAGCTGGAAAAAATGCAGTCGACTAATTGGCCGTGATATTTAAGGGCTTGGACGCGTCGACGTTTTTGCCTTATTTGCGCAAGACTGCACTTCCATTGTGATGAAAAACCGGGTTTCTTTTTTTCGTAAACTGCAATCCGTCTGTCACGCGGCCGGCCAAGAACTACGAAAGAGAGATCATTTGCAAATTATCTTGAATAATCCCAAATCCTGACCGCAATACGACTGAGAACGTACGATCGTGTGCTGGCTGGCACCGTCTTGAACGAACTGGCAGACTTTCGTAACCCTTTCCCCGTTAACCACCTTAGTGTACGCGGCTTAACCTAGGCGCTGGCAAAACGTCCTCGTTCAAATCAGGTGTCTGAAACGTCACCAGTGGTGTTTACGTCGCGACAACTTCCGTATCAACGTCGCAAAACTAAGCCGCCGTACTAGGCAACTCGCATGGGACGTTCTACCCCATGCTCCCCTGTTATCTGCCCTTTGGCTACCTCTGACTAGCACTTGTAAACGTCGCGACGCATCATTTTTGGGACGCGAAATCTAAAAATAATTCACAATTTGAATTTAGAGCCCTACGTAACAGGACGGTGTCATGGTGTCTCCCAGAAAGTGCATGACCCGAGACAGGGAACTCATTGTTGAGACGGACCATCAGTGAGCTCACGACTCCAGCAGAAGTCAACCAACTGCTACTTGCTAGGAGCAGTCATTCGAACGGAATCTCATCTTTTCATGCGTATTCATAAAATTGTTACTTTTCTGTTGTACCTACTTACGGTCAGTAAGTCGCAAAAAGCCGCCGACGGCATATTAGTCCGCCGTTTGCGCCGTTCCAATACAACCTTCCTCAAACAATCAATCAGTCTGACTACGCAACTGACATTGCCTTCATCAGAATAAGATGACCTAAGGGTTGCAGAGAAAATTCTGTCTTTTCCTAGAAAGGACAGAACTTTCTATACACCTTACTTGAATTCATTGCACAAGAAAGGGCGAACAGGCGGCAGCTAGTGCATCTCAAATTAGGAAATAGTTCCTTCTCTTGACCAGGTAAATCTTTATAGTTCTGTAAGATTCTACGATTCATCAAACATCGTTTCATTGAGAGACTTTACTCAAAAGCTGAGTCTAGTGATCATGAGGCACCTCATCTGAACCTGATCACATTTTAACTTCCTCACTTCTTTCAACAAATCTAAGAAGAACGACAAGAAATGATACTTCTTTGGGTTAGCCTAACCCTTCGGGAACCTAGGTTCTAATGTGGTTATATTTACATCGACACCCAAGCCGGAGAGCTGGCCCTCGGAGCTAGAAGTAGAATCGTCGAGCGATTGATCCTCTGCGAAGCTAACCAAGTTTTCCCTTCCCTCTGGGTCGGATGAACGGCCTCAGACCTGTAAAGGTAGGTGAAGAGACTGACTCGAAGATCCGGTGATCTCCGCAAGTCATTGTGTGTGCTAAATACGCATTCACTGTTTCGCTGCGATTCTGAATAAAAGAAGAATTCGTGGCGCATCCTTAGTGGACTGTACGAAGCCTACACCTTTACCTTTATCTTCCTGGTACTTACAATGCCCTCGTCTTGCACCCTACCGTTCGACGGGAAGTACGTGAAGAAAAATGCCAATGAAAGTCTCATTAGACAGTCTTACACTAGAAAAAAGGAAAGAACTCTCATCTCCCCTTTTTAGGACAAATCTTGGATGGGTTTTCAGTTCACAATTCAACTCTTTTCAGATAGGACAAGTGCCTTTTCCTGAATGTCATCATGACGAGCTTTTTTCGGTGGTGAATGCACTTCATCAATAGTTATCTACTGCTCTCAATTAGTAACGTAATGTTCGTTGAATAAACACCGGTATGGCTTCTTGTGCACAGAATGACTTTAAGCTCTATGAAAATGTATTCAGTAAATCATAATATCAGTGTTTATGAGATATTATTTGCATTAAATGAGGCAGTGGTGCCGCATCTCAACTTTTGACGCAGAAATGTGCCACAAAGGGCCTGACTTCTGATAAACAGCAAGGGCGTTATTCCTTATGTGGAAAACTATAGTGCATATTTATACCCTATAGTGTAACTTATGAGAAGATGCAGTTTCGGAGAGAGATTTGAACCTGAAGCATCAACAAAATCCGGGGTCAAAGTGGTCCGCGTTAATCAGTCTCATAAGGACGTGCCGTGCATTCGTCTTCCATTCGGGTCGTAGAGGCCTAACGGTTCGCTTAGCCTGTACAGTGGCTTGCGGGGCCAGCCGCTATACCAAGTCAGTGTTTTCGCCTTCCCGAACGTACAATTCTACCTGAACTCGGAGGGATGGAAGACCTGGTTAGCCCGGGCCGGGATCGATCCCTCGGCCGTGCGGGTGTCAGAAGGATTTTTACCTCCTCAGCACCCGTCCGATGAAAAACGTCCGAATAGCAGCGCTCTGGAAGAAAGAGATCCTGATGGGGCAAAGAAACCAGAAACGCCGACGAAGATGTTATTCTGTCTTGAAGTTTGACATCGTCAGAGATACTCTCATGAATACCAGAGGAATCGGAACCCAACAATCTATTTTCGGAGCTCCTTCTCAAACCAGTGGTCCTTCGGTTCAGCAGAAGGCTTTTTTTCCGTATGGAAATTGCCAAACTTGGGCTCGCACATACCTAGGCGGTTAAAGCTCGGCATCGGTCGGGCCACAGAAGAGGCCGCTGCGGCAACCCGTCAATGCCATCCGAATTTGGGACCTCAAAACATTATACATTCAGCCCTTCCAATCATCTCCGGGTTATTTGAAAAAAGGTATTCTATGTATCTTTGGATTAACCACCGCCCTCGATAACCTTCATGATCGAAGTTTAACGTAGCTTATGTCGAATCGGTGGCACTGATTGGATTGGACCCGTCTTCGATCGTAATTCGGAAAACGGGCATCACCTCGCCCTCGATAACCTCCCCCCCCCGCCAACCGTCGACTATGTTTGACGACGGTTGGCCTAAAAAACGTTTTCTAGAGGGAATCCGAAAGACGGAATCTCTCGAATAGTGCCGAAATAGTTTTATTTACAATGTAAATAAAAGTGCTATGAAAACATATTTCACAGAACCGCGATGTTTACAGCACCTTTGGTGTAATGGTAATACGTTCCTTACGAAAATATAGGTAATTTGTCAAATGTCGCAGATAACGACACTTTGAAAGAGTCCGAGCCACCCATAGGTCGTATTGTTATCAGCTTACCGATCCCGGTTCCCAAATTCCCACTTTTATCACCCGCATAAGTCACATCGGAGGATAAGGTCGTTTGCTAATCACAGGGAACCTGATACCTTGGAGTTATCTATCAGAGCTCTTTGGACGCTGAGAAAGCGCCGCACGGTCTGTGCGCTCCTAATCAAGTAGGAGAATTGAGTTGAACAATGAACGGAGAATTCCAAGAATCTAATTCTGTCGTTAGTAGGAAAAACGTGAGATGGATCGATTCTGAGTCATAGAGAAGCCTCGGTTGTTTCTAAACTACAGGAAGCTCTTATCCACTCATCCTTGCTTGAAGGGCAATATCGCCCACTTTCATGTTGATCGGCGCAAGAAAAGCTCTAACGAAAGAAAGCCGGGTGATGCTGGGAGAGAAATAATCGCCGATTAATTTGAATTAATACCTAATTTACTGAGAAAGCCGTTAAAGAGTGCAATGTATGTAATCTTCACTGATGTGCTTGCGATAGTCGGTGAAAGTTTTCCGAAAATTCAAAAATTCTTTATGAAACAGCCTTTCAAAGTACTAATGGGACGTCAATCACCAACATTTCGCTCACCCTTTCAGGTAGTGTTGCCTCGTTCTTCTTCTGAAGTCAGAGGCAGTGTCTTGAGTAATCACGATCACATTAATTGTTTACCCAGACACTGCCTCTTGATTTTTCTAGAACACATAAAATTCTAGAACACGTCATGTTAATGAGATAAAAAAGCACATCTCCTCTGGAACATTTATTATCCAGTTTATTCAATTGTACGACAATTTTGTTAGCTATTAGTTAATCAGTTAGTTGTTAGCAATTGATGTGTTCTGGGACTCAACAATAACATATGTTTTTAGTCGCCCTCTTGTTAATGTGCGCGCCTATTCCATGGGATCATTCGAGAGGGACTTCTGCTTCAGAGCGCGATTGTGAAGTGCACATTGGCACCTAAACAAATTAATATATAAAAAAATTGGAGTAATCATTTCAACTCATGAGAACACCTTACAACGGAGGTCTGTGGACTTCCTCCGACGATTCTTAACAAAACATATATGGTTTCATAGAGCTTGAAGTGTAGATCACAGACATGTAATCTATTTTTGCTGAATGGCAGTGGGTGGTCCAAAAATCGCCAAAAAACCACCGCTCGTTAAAGCCACCGCTCTTGAAAGGGGCTGAAGTCCCTGAGCTGACAAGGGAGGTCAGTACACTTCCCCCGACGATTCTTAACAAGACCTATATGCTCTTATAGAGCTTGAAGCGTAGATCACAGATATGTAATTAATTTTTGCTGAATGGCAGTAGGTGGTCCGAAAATAGCAAAAAAAAGTAAACACTGCTATGACAACACTGCTGAGGGGCGCTGAATAGCCCCTGAGGTGAGAGGTTTGCACAAGTGTGCCTCGGTAGCTCAGGGGTAAAGCATTCTGCTATTGTTCAGACGGTCGAGGGTTTGGGTCCTGTCGTTGTGCTTTTGCTTTGCTTCAATCGCATTGATACCAAATGGTGCTCATTTTGCGATTTCGCTATGGAGATTGGAGAAGATCATGTTTGGAGCAGCTCAGTACACAAATTTTAGTAAATGACAACATTAATATGGGTAGTCAATATCTACCGTAACTTACCTTAAACAGACGCAAATTCAGAAACCAATGTTGGATTCGTGATCAGCGACCCAAATAATTCCCACATACGAAGATTGGACGACATCGGTTATGTTGACCCAGGCATCTCACTTGCACACCCTTACCATAGCCAACGCTCACCAGCCCACACACAATCAAACCCACCATATCTTATCCTATCGATATCTTCACCTGTTTCAAGACACAAAACTAATGTAAAATTTGTGACCCGCACCTCAAATAATCTCACTAGCAAAGTTTGGGCGAAATGGGTGACCATGATGTCTTCGTTCCAGAAATTGCCTAGGAGTCTCACCTGGATTGCTGATCACGAATTTTACTCTTGTTTCTGGATTTCTGATTGGTGTGCGGTTGCTATGGCAAGGATGCGTAAGTGAGGTGCGTGGGTCAAAATCGCCGATTTCGTCCAAACTTCGTGTGTAGGGGTTATTTGGGTCGCTGATCACGAATCCAATATTAGTTCCTGAATTTGCGTCCGTTTAAGGTAAGTTACGGTAGATATTGGCTACCAATATTAATGTTGTCATGTACTAAAATTTGTGTTTTAAGCTGCTCCAAACATGGTTTCCTTCAAACTACATAACAAAATCGCAAAATGAGCACCATAAGGTATCAAAGCGATTGAAGCCAAACAAAATCACAGCAACAAGATCCAAACCCTCGATCCTCTGAACAACAGTCCACCACGGTACCGCTGCGCTACCGAAGCACCCTTGCCCGAACTTCTCACCTCAGAGGCTATTCAGCGCCCCTCAGCAGTGTTGTCAGAGCAGTGTTTCCTTTTTTATAATTTTAGTACCCCCCACTGCCACTCAGCAAAATTTAATTACATATCTGCGATCTACGCTTCAAGCTTATAAGACCATATAGGTCTTGTTAAGAATCGTCGGGGAAGTTCACTGACCTCTCTTGGTTAGATCTGACTTCAAAGAGCCTTATTAGAGAAGGAGACGATTCGGAGCAGAACCACGACATAGAGCCAGAGTCAAGGGATGGGCTCAATGTCTGACCGAAGATTACGTCCTCTCCTCTGGGCCGATTTTTGACGCCTCCCTGCTCTACGCGGCACTATGTATTTATATGTTGAGAATTTGTTGATGTTAAGCGCATCGGATTACCATAGGGGAATAAATAAGTACGCCTTCAATACACCCCAGGCAGCCTCTAATGCACCAGCTATGAATCTGTGTACTGTGGTTTACCCTAATTCCTCTGTAGTCCTATCTCACTTCCTGCCTCATTCAGTTCTGGAAGCATCGGCTACGCTTCAGCGATACTATTTCGGAAGATGACGATGTCTCCAGGAAAACAGAAGTTCAAGAGCAATTTTCCTCCAACTCTGTGTCCTTGTCATCCTCTTTTCGTCATACAATGTCATGTGGCAGAGAGTAAACAGCTTCGAGAAGATGGCGTCACCTCGACGACGATGTCAATTTACTACCAGAGGAAAAGCTGTTTTCTAGAAGGACAGTAGCGGTTCTATTAATAGCCGTCGGACAGTGTCCGAATCAGGGGTGTGCATTTTACGATTTACGATTTTACGATCTTCCCGACCTTTTGCGTAAAAAAATGGTTTTACGATTTTACGATAAATTTTGGCCATTTTACGAAAGTTTTTACGACTTCAATTCCAAGCTGAACAAGCGCCAACACGGAACTCTAACACAACACTATGGAGTATGTTATATATATAGTTGTTTCTAAACTGATTTTGATAACTCTTCATGCTATTATAGTCTGTTTGTGTTTACAGATTTGCACAGCGTTAAAGCGTTTTGATCTACCCCAAGTACCCCGCTTGGCCTTTTTTGACTGTCAGCGAGTGGCAAATTGCTGAGGCAGTTTGCAAAATACTTGAACCTATGATGAAAGTTGGGGAAATTTCTTTCAGAACCTGCAGAAACGTTGGCTATCCCCTGGCATTCTGGACTTCTACCCTTGCACAATCCGTTTGCCCTCATTTGGCACAAATAATTCCGAAGTATTTCTGTGCTCCTCCAGGGTCGAGATAGAAAATCACAGTGTCAGTCACAAAAATATTTTACGAATTTCGCGAATTTTACGATTTTTTACGACAAATTTTGTCATAAGAAATTTCGTAAAAAAGTTTACGACAAAAATTTTTTTGTCACCCGGTCACATTTTGAGCGATTATCGGAGAGCGCTAACACCAGCGAATTTTTCTGCACTTCTATGGCTGAAGATCGACATTCATCTGATTGGTTTTGATCGGTAATTTATGATTTTTGCAAAACATGTTTCCATTTTAATTTCTATCGACGCATTTACTGTAAATAAATGAATGATTCGCTTCGACGCTAAGCTGAAATAAATGTTTCGCCTGTCAGTAACGTTCATTTGTGTTTTGTACAAAATACTGCTGATTTTCACAAAACAAAAATATTTTACGAATTTTGCGATTTTTTACGACAAATTTTGTCGTGAAAAATCGTAAAATTCGTAAAAAGTTCACGATAAAATTTTTACGCCCACCCTTTGTCCGAATGTATAGGACGTGTCCTCTCCATGATCGATAAATACAGCGCGGTGGTTCAGGGTATTGAAATTGTCGAATGCCTTTTCGTAGTCGACGAAGATCAAGACGAAGTACTCCCGACAGGCATTGATGACAACCGGGACATTTTATATGTGGTCTGACTGGTAAATACATAATGGGAGAGAACTCAGTAGGTGGTATATTTATATTTATTTATGAATACACACAGTGTGCCACCACTATTAAACTGGAAGTGGGTCAAAAAAAACAGCAAGATGCTGAAAGTAAGTAAAAAGTAAGAAGTTAGAACCAGTTTATTAAAACACAAGAAACAAATGTAAAAAAATGAGAAACAAATGTAAGGCTGATGGTCCCAAAGTTGAAGACAGAAACGCAATGCAATTTGGATACTGGTGTTCAACACGCCAATTTCCCCTTCAGGGGGTTGAAATATTCCTCTTCTAGTAAATCGTCGTTCCAAGGATAACAGGAACTGTAGAAAGCCTATGTGAGCTCAGCGATTCAGAATCACAGCACAGTATTTAGGTGTACTTTTGAACGAAGTGTACTGAAGGGAAAAACCAAGAGGGTGAACCCTCCGCCGGATCATGGTACGGCGAAACATAACCAGAGACCGAGGTCTGCAAGGCTTTAACAGAACATAACGGATCCATAAGCAGCCTAGTCAGAACGTATACAGCGTTATAAAACTTCAATAGCCCAATGGATGCTCAGAAGGGATCTTTCGAGAGGGACTTCTGATTCAGAGCACGAGTAGGGTGGATTGGCATCTAATTAGCTTAGTAAATAAAAAATAAACAGGAGTGGTCATTTCAACTCATGAAAACACCTTAAAGCTGACTTCAAAGTAGCTTATCACACGAGTTTGGTCGCTTTTCGAATGGTTCAGCATCTTTGAGTAAAGGAGCTTCACTTTACCCGGCAGGGTTATAACCCTTAGTCAGTCTTCAGATAGAATTTCAAGTTGTTGAGCAATTGCCAAGACTATTGAAAACCTTTCTGAGAGCCAACTTTTCGTCGATGTCTCCTTTATCAGAGCCTGAAAAGTCAAAGAACAATTTATTTATTTATTTATTGCTTCAGAGCGCGACTGTGAAGTGTGGATTGGCATATGAATTCAAAGCCTATACATCGGAACCTTTACAAAGTTGAACAAAGATAGCCCTCAGGACCAGAAGAGCGAAAACACTCCTCAATGGGAAACGAACAGTAAAGGTGGTTGTCAAAGGAATCCATCAGGTATCCTTTCTCAGAACGTCGACAGGTAAACGAAAACCCACCCAAGGAAGAAGTTGCTCTCGTGACATCAAGATAAAATAAATGATAAAAAGAGGTAAAGCAGAATAAAACAATCAAACAATTTATCCTGCTTCACCTCTTTTTACTCTTTTTGTACATTAATGTCAGTAAACCAACTTCATTTGACTAGCTTTGATGATAAGAGACAACCTAGATAGCCCTCTGATTAGCTCTCCTATCCATAGGTTTCCAGAGTTCATGAGATATAATCACTTGAGCAGTTCTATAACAGAGTGCGTTCAAGATTTACCAAGAAAAAGAAATCATTGGCTGCATCACCTCAGGCGAACTTTTACAAAAAAGTGAAGAAAAAAGGAGTCGTCACTGCATCCAACGTCTTTTTGATATGACGTTTGTCTAGTCGTTAAGTGCATGTTAAGTGTATCTTTCCGTAATTTGCACCTCTAATCCGCTATTCAACATCATTTTACGTATGTTTCTAGCTTTGTAGGTATGAATGCACTGTCAATGCCGGAGATGGGTAACGGAAGTGGTACGGTTCACCCTCAGAATACGCGCCGTGCACATTGACGTCATTTCTGAGATATGGAAATGTTGTCAGCTTCCAGGGTCCTCTCGAAAACTAGAATCCGGTGACCTCGAAGCAACAATAAACAGGACATCAATTAATTACCACTTTTATTTAATTTGAAAGGTTCCTGAGTAGGACTGACTGTGAGACGCTGTTTCGAACCCGCCTGAGAATTCTTTGCTTCGAACGTAACAAAATCAGACCAGCAGTTGATAGGTCCGGCTTCCCTGACGACTAAATCTATCCGAGAATTTGATACTCTTGAACAAAGAGAACTGGAGGATGATGTTGAATTTGTTCGTACCCCAATACGGAAAGCCTACAATGGTATTTGGGTTGAGGTTGATGCCCTATTGTGGTATGGTAAGAACCAGGTAGATCCATTGCGAAAAAATGAAAAAAGTCTGGTCTTTAGTGACGACTTCGATAAACTGTACTGCCAGATTATCCGTTCAGTATTGAGCTTTCGAGTGAGGAAGCATGGTTTTCATGTCTTTTTGTATTTTTTACATCTTCGATCTCTCAATGCGCACCGCTAAGGATTTTGACTCGTTCTACAGCAACAGAACCCAAGATTTTCTCTCTCCAGCTGCCGCGCTCAAAATGAGACTCAGCTAACAATAAGATAACTTTTATGTTTTCACCATATCCACCATAGCTTGAGCCGAACTGTGTTTATTCGCTTAGTTGTGTGTATCCACTAAGTAAGTGCTTGGCTGGCGCGCTCTGCTGCGAAACTGCGCTCCACCACCCCACCGATTTCGTTGCATGCGCGCGTCGCGCTCGTGCGGTTTTATTCTTTTCGTTTGAATTTTTGCCGTGATGCTAATGCTTTTTGCTTGTTCTCACCCGATTTTCATAGTTTCTTTCATTTTCTCTGTAGACTTTAGAGGGAAGTCCTTACAGCTGTAAATTTTCTTGTGTTGAGTATCACAGATCCAGTTATGGGATCAAGCATGTCGTTGATCAGGATGCCATTTATAAGTACACCACGACTGCGGCGTATTTAATGGTGTAATGCGTGACGCTGCACACACCTTCTCCATTGTACCGCAATCCACACATAACATAATAAGTGTTCCTGCACCCTGGCTGCGGCGAACCTTAATTTGTTAAAATTTCGCTGTCCATCCGTTTGCTCTATCCTGTCTTTGGTGTGTTATCCGTACAAAACTACGAATGCAACTTCAATTGGCAAAAAATTTGGCTGTAGCAGTTGAGAAGTAAATGAAGTAGGCTGCTCACGACCGAAGACCCCAAAGATTTGGTACTGGTAAACAACGAAAATCAACACCAAGACTAATTGCACCTCAAAGAGGAGATCCTTTGCATATTGTGGAGTTCTTCTAGATTTATCGGATTGGGGCTCCTACCTAAAGATGCACTAGTGACTGTCGAGCTAATCTGTGAGCAAATGGATTGTATGGCTTGCAAACCAAAGGATAAACAGGGTTGAGTACGCTACCCACCCGACGCCGGCAAAGCAAGAAAGTCACATGGAAAATTTTTTGGAGGATTGTAGGAGATCAGTACCCCATACCACGTAATCTCCAGAGATTGCACCTTCAGAATACCATTTGCTCGCGCTGCTTCTGAATCTCACGGAAGAAAAAAAATTCAACAAGTAAGGCCATATCGAAACGGGAGTGTGAAAGTGTTTCGTGAATAAAGCGAGTCTTCCATGTATGGGGTTAAATGATTACCAGTGGGAAGGCAACACATAGTAGTCCAACATTGTTCCATCTATATCTCAGCTAGGTTCTTTTTCAACGAAATAAATTTGAAAAATTAAGATGTGGCAAATATTCAACCGGAAGGTTTAGAACCTAATATTATAGGTAGCATAAAATGAAAACCTTTCTCAGGGCGCCAAAGCACTGCTTGCATGTGCAGTTTGGAACCATGAGAAAGTTCCTGTCCCAAGAAGAAAGCAGAACTGCGTAGAAGCACAGCTGATCGGGATAGTAGCAGTACACGGATGGAGGAACACTTATTATGTTATGTGTGGATTACGGTACCATGGAGTAGGTGTGTGCAGCGTCACGCAATACATCATAAAATACGCCGCAGTCGTGGTGTACTTATAAATGGCATCGTTGATCAGAATTGGCAGCGCTAATAAGTATGTTGTAAGTTCATACCATATTTTTGATTAAAATTCTTTCTCAAACCGGAGAATAGTTTTGCATTTCATAGCTTTTTAAAGTTTCCTCTTGTTATTCCAACCTGATTGTTTCAAGGAGTAGCGTTCGCCGACATTTAGATGTGTTCTGTGCGTCAGCTATGTTACAGTTTGTTTGTGAATTTCTTCGAAGTTTATTTGTGTGAGTGTGTGCAAGATACTCTTATAACTTTTTTTGTTGTAATTCAGCCAGTGGAGGTTACTCCGTTTTCCCCCGTTACGCCGACGGAAGCGGACCCGACGCGCTCGACATCATCCGGTCAGTTCGGCTCTTCTTTCAGCTTCCACCGCTTTCCTGTTGATGATCATCTATTTATTTATTTATTTATATTCATTCTCTAAGCAATACAAAGGTCCGCTAGCAATCAATTCAAGTCAGTGAACGAAGGAAACAACGATAAACTTGTAAACAAATGTTCAGAGGTTAGAAAAGTGCGAAGAGTGAAAAACACCGTGCACAGCAAAAAAGGTCCAAGGATATGTTTTCCTTGAACAGAACTCCGCAATCCTTATAGCATCGAGTCAGGCGTTTAGAGATCAAATAATTTATTGCAGTTTCTGTTTTTCATTAGCTCCACGTTTACAGTTTTCAATGTTTCCAAAAAACTACTCTTTTTCGAAGGGAACATTTTGCAGCAAAAGTGGACTCACCGGGATCAAGACTGACGAGCGGCGGCGACGTGGAGGCGGGCAACTCGAGAATGGTTTCGCCGGCCGAAATAGACATACCTCGTCATCGGTTCCCGTTTTGTATAGTCTGGACACCGCTTCCGGTGATAACGTGAGCTTTATCGTTTTGTATCACTTTGTAAGAAATTGTTGAATAGGTAATAGGGACGCAACGGAGATTTTTGCTCGGAAGGTGTTAAGTGATCACTGTCTGATGTTTCACGTTAAAAAGAAATTCCGTTCCGCTTCTGTATTGCGAACGCGCTGCTAAAGCTTTCTGCATTGGTTACCTTCACCCAGCTTAGTTGGTCTCCCCACGTTGCTGCTAACTATTATTCCTGTTTTTCCACCGTTGTAATCCTATTTTGGACAGTTACTGCCGTAAACGGAACTTTATCAAGTATATCCCTTCCATTGAATTTACGTTGGTTAATTTGTCCGCCAAGGTTGGTATGTTCTTCCCGTCTCCATCAATTAGTAAATATCTACAATTCTTCTTTGATTTTGTGAAATTCAAGGTGGTTCCTTCCATTCATCGGTCACATGGGAATCGCTACCAGCAAAGGAATAATTCGAGACTTTTCCGGAAGTTATTGTGTCACGGTGAGTCAAGATTAGCCTAAAAACAAACGCTTTGTGAGTAATAACACAACGATATTTCTGCGCTGTTTTTTTTTTCAGATGTTTTAAGCTCAATAACTCAAACGTTACGTAAACTGCAAGTGTTGGTCTTCGTTTGAAGGATCTGTTGTTCAGCTATGGATCAAAGTTTTCGAAATCTATTATCTGTTCCTTTTATTCAGGAGGACGATATGGGTTTCGACTGGCCCACAATGTATTGGCCTCTACGTATGGACACCGTTGAAGGAGGAGCAGACGCATACGATAGGGCGATTCGAGAAGCGTCTGATGAATACAAAGGAAGAATGGTAGGTATTTCGCTGACATTTTCTTTGTTTTTTATCTCTGTTGTGTCGAGCCGTGGTGAAATCTGTTCTGGTTTGCTCCTAAACATGATCCCAGATAATTTTTCCGGATAAGGACCGTTTAATTTTGTGGAGCTGTGCATCTCTATTAGACCTCCGAAGTGAATAAATCTTTGGAATCTTTTATCAACGAGCGACACACAGACATTGTTGGGCACTCCTGCTTTCCCATCGAAAATCGGTGCCATATGGGTTGGCATACAGTTAAAGTATTGTACTTACTGTATCCGGTAAAGTCCTCAAAGAGGTCGAATTGTTCTCAAATGTGTATTTCCAAATTCTCTATACTATAACACCTTGCCAAACAGATTTTTGTGGAAAAAATGAGTACAAAATAGCTGGAGAAATCCTTTAGCTTTAGCTGTCTCCCCAACCCGAAAATCTTTGAACGATCACGCGAACTCGAATGGCATTGTCATCATCCTCTACTAGCAGTTTGTTTGCCATACGAGTGTGATCAATTTTTTATTGATTGATTTGGACATTGATTTAGCATAACATTTGTTGTGACAACTGCCATTCTCACGTGGCTCTTGCTCTCAATACGATGCGCTATGGCGGGAGCGACAGCTGGAATATGGTGAAACTAGCGTTGTTAGTACAGATACATGGCAAGTTTACTGGGTAAGTTTTACGAAATATTTTATTGTCTTTTTTAAATATTTTCTTGCTGTTTTCGGCAATTTTTACCCAGTGTCAGAAAACTATGGTTTTCCATTTGCTTGTCAGCTCCAACTCCGTGCAGCGCTGTTTTTGACAAACCTTAGAACTCATCTACTTTTTTGAATTCAGAACGTTCTGTGTGCTCTAGAATTTGCGCAACATAACTCAGAATTAGGGGTTCTTTCAGTTAAACTAATCATTTGCTTGACATCACTTCCTTTAGCTCGTTATCTCTTTAACAATCTGCTACAGAGGTAAATGATGGGTGGTTTTGGATCAATTGGCTCAGGTTTACGTGATTACACTCTTTGCATCACACAAATTGTGGACAAACCTGATTACAATTCTTTCAAGTTTCTTTGATATAATTATGGGAGAACTTTTAACTTACGCAATGCTGGCCTGTAAAAAAATTCCTTGCAATGGATGTTTGTGCCTTTCCATGGAGCTCGTGATTCTGAGCGACAAGGGAGAGGGGACTATGTGCTTGAGATAATATTTCAGACGGTTAATTTTCAGGTAAGTTAGCAGGCAATATTTTATGATCAATTGGTTTTATTTAGGGTCGGAGGATTTCTGAAGCAATGGGCGTTCTTCATTGTCATGTGTATAGTTTTAGTAGGCGTACTCATTTACAAGATGTGATGTGGCTTTGTATGTATATATTTATTTTTCTTTTTATCATTTTTCCGTCCCAAATGTTCTTTAGGTTTTTTTTTAGCTTCTTT
The DNA here is from genome assembly GCA_030553155.1 of Nippostrongylus brasiliensis. Taxonomy (NCBI): domain Eukaryota; kingdom Metazoa; phylum Nematoda; class Chromadorea; order Rhabditida; family Heligmosomidae; genus Nippostrongylus; species Nippostrongylus brasiliensis. The sequence goes on along the minus strand of CP130733.1, from coordinate 32,041,435 downwards.
CCCCCAAAGAATTAGGAACATTAGTCCGCTGTCGTCCTCAAAATACGGGCTGCTAAGAAGTTTCAGTGTGATTCGTAACTGATTCCGTAATTGATTTGTTTGCTTGTTTGTAGTATTTGAATGTTAGTTTGAAGATTCATTCTCTTAGCTATATATCTGTTTGAGCGTCGAGTTATTATCCAGTTCTGAACCTCATACTCATAAAATCATTTCAAGTAGAAAATTGTTTATGATCGAAATGCTATTTAGTTAGCAAGATAAATGATTCGAAATAAATATTTATTGGCGTCATTCGCTGCTCCTCACGTGGTTGCTATCACCTATCGCTATCGAACCTTCTCCTGAACGACACCAGTCTGAATTTTTGAATGATATACGCTTGAGATATCAGAATGGTTCGTCTTACGGTCGAATTGATCGACAACGCTCCTCAGTTCATCAACACAGTTCGAGAACGGGAACTCAATTTGCGAGGATTCAAAATTCCAGTGATCGAGAATATGGGAGTGACAAAGGTGAAGTGGCGTAAAGATTTTGAATTTTTCCTTAAATTGATTCATGATTTCCTTAATGATGGTAGTAAAAGTCTCCAGTTTCTTATGATTTTCTATTAACGAAGACAATTGCAGGACCAGTTCGATGTCATCGATTTGACCGACAACGACATCAAGAGGTTAGACAATGTTCCACTGCTGAAACGGTTACATACACTGTATCTACACAACAACAGAGTCCAGTAAGTCGACTGTTTGTTGGATATTTGTTCTCTTTTTTATAAGTGTCCCTTTGTCATTGTGCCTTTCAACGGTTGAGCGATCGATCCTGCCGGGACTAACCAAGCCTTCCATCTTTTCGAGATCGGGTCAATTGGTACCATATCTGTCCGGCAAGGTTTGGATACTGACTTATGCAGCGGCTGCCCCCGTAATTCATTGTTCAGGCCAAATACGCATTCACCATGCCTCTACGAATCTTAATGGAACGCTATTGCGGTGGCGCGTCCTTAGGAAACTTATCGATGCCGACACCATTGCATTTACCCTTCACCTCTACCCTTTACAGTTTGTGGTTATCTGGCGAACTACTTCCCCGCAGTATCCTTTCTTGTGTTCCTTACAAGGGCTTGAGATGTATATGCATTCGAATCACCGTAATCATACCTTTGACAGTCGGTTCATTGACCATGAACTTGGTTCAAGCCTTTGAGGTTATCGAGCAAGTTTAAAAGAGGCGTCGTCAATTAAACGTTTCCCTTAAATACATCGAAAGGCATGATAACAGAATTTTTATCTATCAGTGGTGTGGTTCAAAAAAAGAGAAGTTATGTATTCTCAGTTTTTCATAGTTCAAGCAGTAATATTTTTGCCAGTTCATTTCATTTTTTTATTCGCTACGCATAGTAAAGAACTATTAAAAGAATGAAAGCGAACTCAATGGAGGGAATTTAGATGACTAGTGGAACAATTCAAATAGCGCATGAACAATTCCTCTCTAAAGCCACACTCTAAACGTTAGTTCAAGAGAGAGCAGTTCACTCACAGAGAATTTATACCAAATGAATTGGTATATTATGGATCACGGCAGTTTTCCATGTTTTCGTAAAGCTGTCTCATATGGCTTGATCTCTATAAACTGCCTCTTTTTCGGAACCGTGGAATCGATTCACTATACAAGTTGAAGAGTAATGTTTTACTGTCTTCAACAGCAAGATATGACGAGTAAAGTTGTCAGAGACGGTTTATTTTACATTGTTCCAGACTCTTCGAAAGAACTAATCTCTAACTTGTCACCGCTTCCTTTTTATTTTCCCATGCAGCTCCAATCAATCCTTTTAGAAATGCGCCTTCAGTGAATTGTCTCCAGTGGGATTTCATGTTTAAATTTCATTGTTTTCTTTTCAGTTACATACAACCGGACATCGCCGAGAAACTACCGAACTTAAAAATTCTTGCACTTACCAACAACAACATCACTGAATTGGGTGATATCGATCCACTGGCAAACTGCAAGAAGCTTGAATACATAACGTAGGTGTATCTATAAATTCGGAATTTCGCAGAATTTTCTCAATATTTTCTGTCTATCTAGATTCATTGGCAATCCTATCACTCATAAAGCCAATTACCGTGCCTACATCATCTACAAATTGCCGTCGGTTCGCGTTATTGACTTCAAGCGTGTGCGATTAGCGGTTAGTCCATTCGATTGAATTTTCTTCTTTCTTTGTTTCTTGTTTATATTATTTCTTGTTTTCGTTATGAAACTTGATCATCTAGGAACGTGAGGAGGCTCGAAAGACGTTTAAAGGTAAAAGAGGTCAGAAAGCGCGCGAAGCTATTAAACGTAGCACAACAGCGCCAGCTGAGACGGAGAATGCCGAGCTTAGGGTTACCAGCACTAGTCTTACCGCTGAAGATCGAGCTAAAATCCAGGTAAGCTGTCAGGTGTTGCTTGTCTTGAGGTTCCTACACTCCTATTGGTGATGCCTATGCTTTTGTTTTCATGTTAATGTTTTTGTTTCTAATTCCTCAAGCTTATCTCCGTCTACGATTTTGCAGCCGTCGGATCTAATAGTTGCGCTAATTGAAGGTGTCCCAAGCCATGATAAGAATAGGTTGGCACATCTCGGGGATGGGTATAATCATCATGGGAAGCCACATTGTTTTCGCACTCCTGTTGATTGCACCTACTTTATTTTCTTCCCTATAAAATCCTTATTGTGTCCTCTGTGGGGTCCAGAATAGTTCGCTCTCCAAGGAATTGTTTTTTAGAAGGTGCCAGCTCCCAGGGACCTTCATGATGTGGGTGTGGGAAGCTTCTCAAAAAATGTAAAGGTGAGGGTGTTGGCGTGGTCAGCCGCTGAAGGACGAACTTCCGCATACGTTTTCGAATAGTAGAGGCTTGATGAATGCGTATTTGGCCTATACAATGACTTGCCGGGGCAGCCGCGGTACGAGGTCAGTGTCTTTACCTTCCCGGACGAGTTTGGTACCAATTTACTCGATCTCGGTGGGATAGAAGGCTTGGTTCAGCGGGCGAGGATGGATCGACCGTGCGGTTGTCAGCAGCGCCTCTTACCACTGCACCACGCATTATCAGGACGAAACGCTTTGTTTACGGTAACATGTGGAAGTGGCGTTTTGCACCAGTAATTCTCCAAAAGACGATTGCTACGTAATGATCCCTGCATTATGATCGACTTTAAATAGCATAGGTGATCACAATATTTTCGAGATATTGTCAAAACGTGATTTGAGCATGACATATGTAATAGGGTCGGTAATTGTTTATGTCATTGAACACATCACATTAAACGAAATTTTTCCTTTTTGTTCATTCCTGAACATATACTAAAATCGGAACAATACAGAGAAAATTAGCATGGCTCCTGCGCGTGGATGACACGCAAATTCGTGAAGCGTTCCAAAAATTTTTTATCTCCGGTCGTGTTACTTTTTTACCTGCGCATGCATTTCCCTTTCTTTTATACCACATGATGATTCATGTAATAAATGGATGAATGAATTTCTTTTTCTAGAGTGCTATCGCAAGTGCTAGGTCACTGGCAGAGGTCGAGTACCTCCAGTCGGTGTTGGCGAGTGGTCGCATCCCAGAGAAGGGCTGGAACAGGCAAATGCTGCTTCCCACTGATACATCGTCGAATGTTCCGGAAGGAATGTGGGTCTTCCATTTTATGTATTTTTGGTTTACACTGGGTATTTTAGCCTCATTATTTCGTGAAGAAAATTCCGATCGCTGTTGCGCTCACTATATTTAGTGAGGGCTCATTCAGCTGAGTTACCTTATCAAGGAGACTGCTGTAAGGAGTGTTCATCTTGTCTCCTTTCGTAGTTTGGTCTCCAACCCCAGCTCGGAAACTCTGCTTTGTGCTGGTCTTTTGCAGTATTCTACTATATCGCATCCAATAGTCCATGTGTTTTTTATTTATTTGAGACGTAATGATATTATCATCGTGCAAGTCAATGTTTACGAGTGCACATAGAAAAATGCGCTCAATCTATGGTCCGAAAATGAGCGAGTAAGCAAACAAGTTCCCAACACCTCATCCAGTTATCTGTTTGATAAGAATGGACGACCAAACGACAGGTGTGATAAGGATAACAGATGAAATTACGAAAAATGCAATCAAAATGTGAGATAATTGGATGTGATGAAATAGAGGGTAACAGATAGATACTGCAACCGTTTTCCTTTTCTCATAGCGCTTCCGGTAGCAAGTTTTGGTTTGGTATGGGGCTGTCCGATGTTCCTCGCTAAACTTTTTACTGGGGAAAATGTAGTACCCTGTGGCTACCATGCTGAGTTGACATCTTAGTAATTTTTTTTCGATCCATGGTATCCAATTCCAATCTTAGTTGTGCTCTTGAAAATCTTTCTATCCCAGGTTTGTTCCGGAGAACGAATCAGCAGAGTATCCTTCGAATGACCTTGCTAATCATCAAAATGGGGGCGGATACTATCCTGCGGCGAATGGAGGCGAAAATAAACGCTCTGAGACCGAAGGCGACGGTATGGAGGTTGATGATGGAGCAGACGGAATGTAGAGTAGATGAGAGTGTAAGTTCGTTGGCATTCGTATTTGAATGCCACAAAATTTAATATTTATCGATTTTTGTTCCTCTCGCACACTCTACATTACCGTTCTCATTCCAATTTTTGACATTAATTATTGTGTACAATGTTTGGTGAGAACAGAAAGCTAAACGCAATGCTCTGTACTGTCAGATGTCGTGTTCGTTGTTGAGTAGACTATGGTTGTACTGAGTTGATGTTGGTCTCTTGGCTGAGAGCGAGCCTTGTTAATTTGTTTCACTGCGTTTACGGAATAAATGTTTTTAAAACGTTTAGTTCTTACACAGCAAATTGTGCAACTGAAGGAAAATATGAAGCTCTACAGTACAACAGTGTTCAGTAGGTGTTAGTTCGAGAAGTTTTTGATTGCTCATTGCCTTTCCTGCCTTCCACTGTTTTTGGAACTGGAAGACACCGATAGCTTCTGGTGGTTGAGCGCAAGACCTGATTTTGCTGTTGTACCACTCGTTTTGCGTTCATTCACGTTCTTTTCTAGTTTCTCTTTTAGCCTCCTTTTCTCTTGTTATTCATCGACCAATTTGAACTATGATTTTCTTCTGGCTGGCTACCTTCAACATGTTGACTCTACCAGAAAGATTTCGGTTATTTTGGGTAGAGTGATAGTCAGACCTATCAGAGGTCGTACTTTTCAAATTAGCTTGTAAGGTGAAACACCTGCAATTCATATCGGCGAGGCTCCACTTAGTTTATCAGTTACTGACCCAGTTGGAAGAGATTGATCCTTCAAAAGGTTCCTCGCTCTCAAAGTGGAATTCTACTTTGGTTGTCACATTTTTGTGGGCTATTATAATGAATGATAGAATTATATGTCCTGATAGTGCTCAGGTCATTGCAGAAATCGCGCCTCAATAGGGTGTTGAACCTGCGTCTTGGGCTTAGTCTGGTTATCCTTAGTCCCCACTAACCCTACACCATCACTGAGGGCCTTTGATTTAATGACTGACGTTGTTGCCTGACAGTGGTTGATGCCCGATTATGATGAAAAAAGTATATATAAGCTATAAAAAAGACTTGTGGTTACACTCATAGGATAACGAAGGGTTTTTGGATACCCCGAAGTCGGTAAACTTTTTCAATGCGAACTTGAGTCAACGCCCGATTCGTAAACATCTGTGTACTCAATACCTGGTGGTCGGCAGACAGCTCTTGATGGAAGGTACGAATCCGCGCGAAATTACTAGCGTTCCATTACTACTACGAGGTATCCGACACCCATCACACCATTGGGAGTTCGGGGTAGGTACATTCTGGAGTAAGTGGACGGTATGTCATTGACGAATCTAGTGGACGGTATGTCATTGACGAATCTAGAGCCGGGTGAGGGTAGGAGAGCTTGTGGCTCTGTGGTATAGTCGATTGGCAGAATATCTTTTAGTGGTCGGATAGTGTATGGGATTGGTTGGAGTCTTTTCTGAATCACTGTTTCTAAGCGTCCAAAACTCGAGTAGCTTTTCTAAACTTTCAGCCGAAACGAAAATTCACCATTCATTCTCTCGATAGACACCAACCATGTGGTCCTTCCAATCTATTCGCTTTTTTCACCTGTTGAATAGAAAAATCAAATTTTTATACAAATATCAAACACGGTAGTACAAATCACCGTCAGACGAGTGGCAGATCTTCAACCGACGCGTTCCTACTAGGGCATAAGTTATAAAATATAAAATGTATGAATAAATAGAGCACTGAGAAGTGATCACTGCTGAACGACATCAAATGGAAGAGAGATGAGCTCAGAAAACAAGACACCTAAGATGGTCCATTAGTCCTGACAGAAGAAAACGTTAGGTCTTGTCACCGGAATTTCCTTCTGAAAATGTTCTGCACAACTAACAGCGGCATAGTTACCGACGACGTGAACAACAGTCTGACCGATGTTATAAGAACATTTTGGAATAGTTCATTTACAATAAAAGCGGAAAGAGAGACCGGCAGTCTCCCTGAAGAGTTTGAATAGTTATCAGCTAGAGAGAAATCGTTCTATACATTCAGATCTAGTTGCTATTTCATAAGGACTTAGTACAGGAATAGAGAGGAATCAGGCTTTGTATATTGGTTTCGCCATACCGATCGAAATATCCGGGCGACTGAGGTATGAACGGATCACTTGGCAGTTTGGTGATCGAGGCATGCTTTTTTCATTGAAATGAGACCTCTTCCTGATAAAATGCTTAAGGTGATGCCTAGAAATAGAAGGCGGTGTTCATAAAAATGATAATACAAGAAAATAGATTTCGCATGGTTCCGAACAGTGGTAGGGTTTCGCTTACCTATTCAGCACTTTCGCTATCTACTTGATGACTACAAACACGACTTTTCTTGTTCACTTCTACTTTTACCATTCACCCTTACTACACACTTATTTTTTACTTCGTTTTTAACTGTGCGTCAAGATTGTTAGGCTTAAGGATAATGGCCGTTAAGACGTCTCCACTTGCTCACCTCGTCGAAAGCATTTTCCACAGTTAGAGGTAGTCATCAGTAGTACTTGGTTACTGATCAACATGGGAATCCGATCAAGAGATCATATTTTATCATTGTTATGATAGGCGATAGGTTGATCGATCGATCCTCTCCTGGGACAGCCCCCACGGATTCGAATAAACTGGTATCTAACTTGTATGGGAAGTAACTGACTCTGTACAGTCTTGAGGAAGTGGTGAAAGTCGGCCTGTGCAACGATCCTCGTAAGTAACTGCACGGAAAGACCTACACCATACCTTCATGATTCTTAATGGAAGGCAAGTGCGCGGCTCGTTTTAGCATACATTTGGACGTCAGCGAGTCCCCTGAATCTTACTTCCCCACAAATTTGACTGGTCAGATTTTTACTGGAGCTATGAGCTCTAAAATATCAGAACCTCCATGCCGGGAAGTGTTTGTGAGAATGAACACCGCTTTCAGTGGAATTGAATACTACAAATTTCGACCTATGGCAGTGCTAACTGGAAAATCAGGGAAAATCAGAACAAGTGAATGCTAGGCCACGGCCTTCTTCTCGGCTGTCACTGTTGTCGACGGATTTCGCTCGAATCGATGCTCCAATTGATATTCGCCGCTATGTCGTTGAGCTTGACAGAATCGAAGGAGCAGGAAGAGACTGACAGCCTAAAAACATCCTTTATTGAAGAGAAAAGTAGAGAAAAAGGTAAAATCCTATTCTTCCCTGACTAAACCGAAGAAGACTAGCTCAATAACTAACTCCTGGTGAAACTTTCTGTAACCTGTTCACAATGAATTTTACATAATTTCCTTAAAGTAAAGGTGAAGGAGTCGGCGTTGATCAGCCCGCGAAGGACGCGCCGCCGCATTCGTGTTCAATTCAGAATCGTAGAGGCTTGATGGATGGTATTTGACCTATACCTTGCGGGGCCAGCTGCTATACCAAGTCAGTGTTTTTTACTTTCCCGTAAAAGTCCGGCACTAATTTACCCAATCTCTCAGAAATGGAAGGTCTAGTTAGTCTGGGCGAGGATCGATCGCTTGCTGTGCGAGTGTCAGTAGCCTCTCTTACCACTGCACCACGCGCGCACTGCCTCAATGTACCTGACATATTTCAATGATTAGTGTATTTTTTACCACACACGAGGCCTCGGCCTACATCTTGAATGGATGAATTAATCAATTGAGGTCAACGCTACCGCTCTATTCTTTGAAGATGTTTATTTATTTATTTGTCTCAAAAATTTTGTGCTTATTCGAGACGTTCATGAAAAGATTTGTTGGTTTAGAAGCCCAAGACAGCATGTGGCTTCGAGGTGATATTTATATCTCACGTAAATAATATTAGAGTGCTACTATCGCTCTGAATTTTTCTGTCTTTTGTTTTACCCGTAGAATGAGTTTTTGTCGCCAGATGCAGCGGAATTGGAACAAATTGAAGGAAAAATAATGAAATCTTCGCGTTTTTCCACAGCAGCTTCAACAAATTCAAGCAAACTTTCCATGTTTGGACTCCTTCACACCTGAAAGTGCAAGATCGTTTGAGAAGCCGGAAAGGCGAAAAAAGTGCAATTACATCCATCTAACCACAGCATGCCACACTTCAACACCCACTTCAGCACCTTTCCGAGAGCAACAATCCGAGAAAGGCATTTGAAGAAGTCGAGTTCAATACCGCGTAATGATTGCCAGTGGCACCACCATGCTTACACAGTAGGGAACGTGGTAAAGGTAAAGGCGACGGTAAATTTAAGCCTTCCAAACAGTTGGGTCCACAATGGTGAATGCGGATTCGGCCTATACAATGACTTGCGAGGGTCAATTGCTATACCAAGTCAGTGTCTTTACCTTTTCAGACAAATCTGGTATCAATTTACTCGACTTCAGAAGGATGAAAGGCTTGGTTTGCCCTTTCAAGAGTCGATCGCTACACTGTGTGAGTGCCAGAGGCTCTCAAGAATCACTGGGCAGGCCGAATCAACAACAAAATGTCTTTGCTGTTCTGAATGGAGTTCGAAGGCATGGCGCGTCCCACAGGGATTAATCAGCCTTGATGACACTATGTTTGTTGGGTTTCCGTAAATTTCTGCTCTGCTGGTAACATTGCATCGAAAACAAAAACGCTGTCAACAGTTAAGCTAACGATAGATAGGACTATGAAAATAATAAAGCTGTAGTTAGTCAGCTGAAGAATTTATCAGTAGGCTTTCGCATAAAAAACACTCACTCTTGGCAAGGTTCTTACCCATAAAAGGAAGTAGAGGTAAAGGTGAACTGGTCGATGATAAGATAAGAATAATGAGACATGTACAATACTATTCTTCTCGGCTAAGAATAGCTTTGGAAATATCTTATCATTCATAACTTGTTATTCTACTTTCTTGTTACAGCGGTAGATGATAAGAAGCTCTAACGACACCCACTCGGTCGAGCGAACGACCCCGGCCGAGCTGACAAAGCCTTCCTTCCTTCCGGGGTCGAATAAATTATCTTAATCTTATCACATCGCGATTATGATTAATCTTATCAGATCGCGCCATGTAGTACACTTCGCTTCACAAGAGGCATATTCAGGGCGAGCATCAAGCCACTTGAGAGATCGATAATTCGACCTGGTAGGCGAAAGCCGCTCTTTCTGCTACCATTCAACCACCAAAAAGTAGTAAAAGGTGATGGAGTCGGTGCTCATAAGATCTCTAGGAGCGCGCCATGGATTCACCTTCCACTCAGAATCGTAGAGACAGAGCGAATGCGTATTCGGTCAATACAATGACTTACGGGGTCAGCAGTTGTACCGAGCCAGTGTCTTTACCTTCCCAAGACCAGGTAAGTCTGGTACCAATTTATTCGACCCCGGAAGGAAGGAAGGCTTTGTCAGCTCGGCCGGGGTCGTTCGCTCGACCGAGTGGGTGTCGTTAGAGCTTCTTACCACCTACCGCTGTAACAAGAAAGTAGAATAACCAGTAATGAATGATAAGATATTTCCAAAGCTATTCTTAGCCGAGAAGAATAGTATTGTATATGTCTCATTATGCACTACATGTTATCCAGAGCCTTATCCGAATGCACTTACCATCCCGAGAGACAAGTGCTGGGCGTTGACATGCTCAGCTGTGATCAACCAAGGGCAATTCATCTTCACCCGGACAGACAACCAGGGTACATGTTATTGAAGGTCTTATTCGGCAGAGTAGGTTGTTTTTCAAGGAAACGAGATAAAAGTAAGGAAGGAGGACGTCCACATTGTGAGCAGTTAGGGTGATAAATGGAGATGCCGGACAAAGGCTGCTGGTATGAGGCGCTGAACTGCAAATTTCAGTTTTCAATCCCCTCCCGGGCTAACCAAGCCCTCCATCGGTCGGATAAATTGGTACTAGAGCCTCCATTTGACCCAAGAGCAGGTTGATAATAATCGGAGGCAAATTTCTCAAAAAAAATTCCATGGTACTGAAGTCGGACACTGAAACAGGGAAACAGGTGTTCGCTATAAACTTCTATAATTATTGTGAGAGAAAATACATAACCATATATCGTATACGGCCTTGAAGATACAGGTATGTGTTATTTATTTTCTTGCTTGTTTACTGACTTATGTGTTGACTTATTAAATGAATTATTCAGGATAAGATGGAAATACGAAAAGCAAAACAAACATAAAATCACAAATGGGTAGCTCGCCTTTTTTATGGTTTATTTATGGTGATTTACAAGTCATCTAAGACGAATTTCAAATGGAGGAAAATCTCCCTACCCTTTTCTCTTCATTTCAAGAAAGAGCACTTCAGAATTTTGATTTGCTGTTTTCGGGAAATCCAACAGCAAAAAGTTCGGAACAAAAGCTACTCAAAATATTTGGGTTGGGGCAGGAGAAGTTATCTGAGATCAAATTGTTCCCGTCCGCCCGAAATCGCTTACTTAGCTGAACGTTTGTAATCGCATTTTCAGAGAGAGACCGCAAACCATCCGCCAGCTGTGGATTATTCCTTCATTTTTTCTCATTCCCCAAGATATTTTCAAAAATTTCGATACCGCTGAGGCAGTCCTTGAAGATGAAGAGCACTTATGGATCTCCCTCGGCTCCACAAAGTCTGCTTAAAAAACACTGATATGTAATTGTTATCGGTATATCTAACTACCGATGTTTATAAGGGCCTACATAGCGACGCTGATGGAGAGTTTTCAGCTAAAGAAGTTTCGGTAGATATAGAGAAGAGGACTTGACTCTAAGTAAACCACGAAACAAGGAAAATATTACGACAACGACTCTCCGTTTCTAGTTTATTTTTATATATGAAATACACACCACTTTTATAAAAAATAACTAAAAAACCAAGAATCGAGGTTACGTTTCTAACCTTGACGACATCACTCTAACAATAGGGAGAACGTTGCCGTTGGAGACGCCGACCCGTGTAAATAGGATTCGTACACCGATTTCTATTAGTTTTTTAGAGCTCAGCACAAAGCCGGGTTTGTCATTCCAACATAATGGACTCAATGGATTTGTAGTGCGAGCGAATTATGCTCAGAGCTATGGCCTGGATTGAAAAGCTATGGCGTGGTGTTTCGTATGTTGGATTGAGCACAGACGTTCCAAAACTTTTTTTTGAAGTTTGAAGAGTGATATTTCGATATGGTCATCTTATAGCTACTTGACGTGATTTGACAGCAACTGCTAGAGAAAGCTTCATTTGCTTTCGTAAACAGGGAAAATTGGTGAAGAAAGGAGTGGAAGCACAGAAAAAGCAACAAAATTGTCAAGAAAAAAGCACAGGAAGTAGCCAAACTGTCGGAAAAATTTCATTACCATAACGGACAGCGTCCCAATGGGCGCTTTTACACATTTTATTTTCTGACAGAGCTGTATATCCTTTCTATCATTAATATTCTTTTAACTTTTTCCCCGACAATTTAGCTCAATTCAAAAAACTTCTAGCTGGGTACCTCAAGCCGCAATATTAGGTTTTCCACCCCGTCCGCGTTTTGGACCTTCTTGCTCTGCTTGTTCCGTCTTATTCAATACATTTATCACTGCTCGTTTTAAAGGTCATCATTATTTGTGAACTGGCTACTCTCACAGCTGTATGAACACGAACCTAGCAATTTTGATGTGTTTGCTTTGTAAAGAATAATTCTCCACATGTTGTCTCCTTATGTAAAAAATGTTATATGTTAATGTTTAACGACGGCTATCCCTTCAAATATGACACGAGAGAGACAATTATCCTGCCCAGGGCGGTGGTGACGAGGTAATGGACTAGGTATAGAGGTATACTGATAGGTTGAATATATGTACTTGACGTGTCCCTGTTGCTGGGCATGCAGTGGTAAAAAATTGTTTTTAGAATACGGATACTACATTCCCTCCATCTTGCGAATACGAAGTAGAGAACGTAATGGAGTTACGAAGCGAAAAATTAGCCCAACTAAATCCGGCAAACATGGATTCCCCGTCCATGTTAGCCACGTAAAGCTGCACCACGGCAAGAAGCTGTTCAAGTGCCAGAAAGCCTTTCCAAACCGTGAAATTTGGGTTAGAATTGGCAATTCTTCTTGTAAGGCATTGAACAGAAGTCGGAATGAAGTCGGAAAAAAGTCGAATGTGTGGCGTGTCCTCACTGAACTGGTCAACACCGCTGACATCACTTTCAATTTTTTACTTCCACTGTTTTTGAGCGTGAGTTCAAACCGCTTTTTGGGTGCATATCTACCTAGGTTCGCTACTAGGGAAGTTCCAGAAAAGTTCCAGGGACAAAAAATGTGATTTCAAACCCTATGGAGCGATCAACTGCGGACCTCTTCTAATCTACATCATTAAGAAACACCACAAACTTTCAAATATTCCATGTATTTCTCGGGGGAGGTTTTTGCCAAAAAGGAAGGTCTATCTGAAAGTCTTTATTCTATTTTTTGTATTTCCAAGCTAAATTGGTTTAGCAACTAATTCACCTTCTTGCCTCGTTGTAAACTCACACCTGATCCCACTATTTCTATCAAGATTTTTGTTTAAAAATTTTGAGCTGTGCGTTCTCTTGTGCATTTTTAATGACTGAATGAATAATTCAAAAAAGGTCTGGCTACCGAAAATATGGCCTTTTATGATTTCGATCCCTTGGAAATGCTGCAAGCTCCCAAGCAAAGACCAAGATGGTGGTTGACTCTTTGACGACGAGCCGCCTCGTCGTGGTTGGCTTGTATGAATATCAATTGGCTAATGGGCAACACGGGTAATCGCTCCTAAGCAGGCGACACGAACGCTTCACCGCCACCTCATTACATTGAATTAACGACGGAGAGCGGGAGTCTTGAGAAGAATCCTCCCCTGGCCGCAAGAATCTCGTAGACCGCAGTGGATCCGCAGAAGCTCACCGATTGTTACATTCGAACAATCTGCCCCGGAGCTCATCCATCAATTATTGCTGTCATGTCGACGCTAATGAGGGCCAAATGCGTCAGCGATTGACACCGCTACATTCGAAAGTTTGATGCAGATTGAGCACTTTGCTGTTTAACACTACAAAATTAAATTTTGCCAGCTCACAATGCCATTGCCCGCACGCTTCCCCAATCCTCTGTAGGAAAATGTTCAGATAGACGAGTTCGCATTTTCTAACACCTGGTGAGCTTATTTCTGAATGGGTTCCATGGGCGGCAATATTCAAAGTTGATGATAACTGAGCCTTCCAAATTTTCAGAATTATGTACCATTGAATTGCATTTTTCCGAGCATCAAAATTTAGCCCAACGTTTTTGGTGTGGTATTATTTTGATAGTTGTAATGTTATATACAATTTTGAAGCTATTCTAATGGTCTATCGTGCAGTTAATTTTGTTTTTTTTTCCACTTTTTACTAATCGGAAAGTTCTGATCGATTGGAGTCGGACATATCACGATTGAAAACTATCAGTTGCATTGATCAGACCTGGCAAGATGTTGTGGAGACTAAATAAAAAACCGTTTTGCGTCCCAATTCCAAATGAAAACAGAATGCCTGGAGAAATCCTGATCAGCAGCGCAAACTTTACTCAGTACTGTACATTTGTAAAAGGCATCCTTTCTAGCTTTCTCATCGTTCACCTGAAAAAGAATCTCTCTCAAATTTCAGTCTGAAGCTCATTCGTGTGAAAGAAGGAAGTTCTGACCAATCCAGCTGCTATTCCGACAGAACATACATAGAACGCTTGGCACAATCTTGGTCAACGCAGAAAACGTTTATCTAGTCGGTACTCTAATGCGAGGAAGAATTCGGGAAAAATTTGTTTGGACTTTGGAAATGGAACTTGTCTTATGAAATCATTTTCTTTCATCTAACAGTATCTACCTCGGTAGTCGATCTCTGAGCCTGCTTCAGCAAAAATAACACCTCTATTCAGAAACGCAACCTCAGAAATCGCCCAGCTTAAAGAAGAAGATGCCGGCAATGCGACACGATCACAAACCCCCAGTTTTTAGCTCCTTGGATGGTGGAAATGTCGCCTTCGACTGCAGAGCTAAGTATGCTCCCGTTAACAACCTGGCTGACCTAGGAGGGTACGAATGTTTGCTTGAAAGCCAGCCAATCGAGAGAGCTGCAAATCTCTAGTTCGAGCACTCAATTCATTTCATTGCAAGCAGCTTTAAGTCAAGTGAAGTGGTGGTGCGGTTTCCGATCGGGCGATTCTTATTCGTTTTAGCTGATTTTTTGAGAAAAAATGGTCCGTTTAATGTTCGTTCCTGTTCGTGCAGAACCACATTGACGAGCGGATGCATTTTGAAAAAAAAATCGCGATAAAATTACTCGCAGAGTTTGACAGCTGTCAGAAGCGCTAGGTTGTCTGTTAGTGCACGTCCTGTCATCCTTTCCGAATGATGTCAAGCTAGAGGGCGCAGCTACAAAGCAGCTCTTTTTCCTTTTTTTATCCTCAGCAGTGAATCGTATAGACTTCAGATTTCAGCCAAAAGTGTCGGCGACCGCCAAAAATAAAAATTATCCAGTCGAAAATCACCAATACGTGAGATATGTATGAAGCAGACCAAAGGAAACCGGGAAAAAAGGAACTAATTCAAAAAAGACGAAAGATACGTGGAGACAGGCGAACTCACAATCATCGCAACTCCAACTTGGCACACCATCACCACCATATACGTCTCCAGTCGGCCCATCGACTCCTTCATCGACACGATGTCGTCGAACAACTGCACGACCCGAGCATACTCTTCGATGAAGGCTTTCAGACGGAGCTCACGCTCCATCGAAAGATATTGGATCGTAATGCTGGCCTGAAGGTAGAACGGAAAAATAGAAATGGAAGAAGGCGGAGAGACGATGAAACAACAAAAGATCGATAAGGAACCCGTCAAAGTAAGTTGCTACTAGAAGCCTTTCAAAGGAAGCTGACTAAAGTTACACGAAGAAATTCCGCTGTCCTCTATCGTTTGAAGATTTCTGCAGAAGCAAGTTCCTATAACATTTTATGAGACAACTGACTTCGGCACGAAATTGAAAAATTGGGCAACCGTTTGATTATATCTCTTTCGACAATAATCACGAAAAGGAGTACGACAAACTAATACCGACACGCCTATTACGCCAATCATTCAATTCCCCTACATCAGTCAACGAATTTTCCCTTTGAATCTTTGCTCTTTTAGATTTACGTAGTCAAATGTCTACGTCTCACTCCCTCAACATTTGATGAGAGGATTGAATTTTGATGATAAACCGAAAGACCTTTTAGTCAAAAATCTAGCAAGGGAGCATATTAAAATGTGGTCAAAACTATTAAAAACCTTTCAAAGTTGTCCAAAGTCGCACCAAGAAATCCCGCTGATTGTTGAACTTCTCGTTTGAAGAATCTTGTAGAATTGAACCTCCAAATTTCCAGCATAGGCGACTTTTTATGAGAGGATCAAATTTCTAGAAGACACCGGGTCGCTGGTTGACATGATTTCTTCAGAAGAAAATCTCGGAAAGGACCCGCCCAGCGGTCGAGAAAGAGCTCGAGGGGCAAAAAGCTCTAGCGGGTAAGGAGTTGGAGGATTTGTTCGAGTGCTTTTGGAAACAGACACCTTAATCTAAACATTATTCATCGTCGAGCAGCAGCAACGGCTCAGTGACAAGCCAGCGGCGGTGTGTGGAGATTATATGACGCGCGAAAGCCACACGAAAACCAGTGTGTAAAACGGTGGTGGCGGATTAGTGCCGTAGGGCCAGCGGGGCCGGCCTTTTCTTCAGGAGTCAAATTGCCCACAGCAATCTTCGATGGCTGTGGTCGTGGTGGTGGCGGTGCGAATAAGCCGACGTAATAACTTCCGGACACCGACGGAGAAGGCGTGGCTTCGAGCCGCCAACGAAGGCACAGCGGGAATGAACCGGAGCGAATCGTCTCTCGGCCGCGGATTCTCAGAAAAACCCGAGAGGGAGGCATTGAAAAAGTGCAAAATGGTTGCCTAGTCGAGTGGGTTGTTGAATCGAGCCGATATGTGCTCGTCTCCATTACCACCTACCGCCAAAAGTGGCGTAGGCATTGCCAATTACACTATAAATCTCATGAAAAGTACTAGTTTGGCAACTACGTCAGTGCCATAGGGTTCCATTTCTATTATATCATGTTCAAGCGGCTTGCAATCAGGGATCGGATTCATCAATAGTGCAGAGAGAGTACCCTAAATATGATAGGATTGAATTACGGCAGCAAACTGAGCAGCGGACCTACTTTTTTTTCCAAAGACCGAAACCTCGATAAGATGTCCGATCAGCGGACTGCAAGACAATTTCCAATGGAAGCTACCCCGAATCACACGAAAAATTCAAGCAGATTTCTGATTTATGATATTTGGGATTCACCAACACATATCCACTATGCGGTGTATTGCAGGTTAGCCGGGGTTTACACGAGGTTTCACACAAATTACTAGCTCAGCAAACGTTCGGATATCCCGAATCATCAAACTGATTCATCAACACTTTCTGCAGTTCATTAGGGGTTTATTGGCGGTTAAGGCTCACTTTGACAATGTCACACAGTAGCACGGGAACAAGTGACCACACTAAACTTTTTTCTTTTCGAATCAAACAGTCAAAAAATATGAAAATATGAATAAAAAAGCCAGTTTAAAAAAACAAAAATATGTAAAAATGGAAAAAATATAAGGGAATCGGTGACCACGGACACCAGTGGAAACAAGAACCAGAACACTCAGGTAATGTGGGCAAAATTGGAAAACACTTAAGCTGGCGAGATAATCAGTTCGTTACAGTGAAAATGCTAGTATTTACTTGTTACAGGGGATGCTGATAGATATAAGTTGACGAAGATGATAATAGAAAATGGGCATGGGGAAAACGGAAACCGGAAAAGTATACCCTATTTCTGACCTTATGATGCACTGAATACATGTATGCCATTTCCACGGCCATTACTTAATTATACAGCTTAATTTCCGCTTTGACTCTGTTTTGATCACATAATTGTGCGATAGTTTCTAAAAGGTCTGAAATAAATAGAAAATCAAGATTCAGAAGACGAGTTCTGCTATGTGTGTGTGTCCTGTTTATTTTTTCAGCTTAGTTGTTTTCTCAGTTTGTCCACATTACTCCGGTCTTGTGCCATCTGAACATTTGTTTTAGAAAAAAATCTTCTCCAATTTTCAACAGACTTTTCTGCGTAAGTCTATCCGATTGCTTTAGCAAAATGAGCTGTGAAAAATCAAGAAATTGAGACACACAGCTTGTTTCGTTGCGCTATTAAGTCACTTTTTTCTCTAAAGCGTGATCCGTTGCCTAATTCTCTTCGTACGGACATAAAACAGCAGCCGCTAGGTTTATCGCTGAGAACGTATGGAGGCGCAGAGCTAATATGTCTCTGACTAATGGAGCTCCTTCAACCCCCACTAATGGCACGAAAGCACTGAGGTGAAGAAAACCACGATTCTGGCGACTGATAGCATCCGTGTGGAATTGCGAATTCCGACAGCTTCGCATTCCTCGGGCAATATCGGCAAGCAAAAAAGGGAAAGATTAGCGAGCTGTGCTCATTGATTCGACTGCGTGCCGTCGCGCGGAGCGGTTGGTCGATCGAAGGCTCCCGTCAATCGACTTACGCCAATCGTCTAGATAAGTTTAATTTTTTTGTTACCTAGCTTTCTCAGTTTCGTTTATTGCTTCGATTGCTAACTAGTTGTGCTGTTTGAGTTGTTTGACCAGAGTTTTACTCTAACTCGTCTTTTTTAATAAGGCTCACGATTCCATTTGATTTGTTCGTTGTGTTCGATTTTCGGTCGGTCAAGTCAGCGTTGTTCGGTTTTTCGATCGGTCAAGTAGCGGTCCTTTTCCTTTAGATTGAGCGGAATATGCCCAGGATTACTAGGTCAGGCAAAAACCAAACCACCTGTAATAATAAGGGGGATGTCGAATTCTCCTCGCAGCCTGGAATTAATATCAGTTCCACCGATCAAATTTCTCTTCAAGGTCAAGGTGATGGTGGCCCTAATTTCTCTAATAGTCAGAACGTACAGTGTCAGTCAACGGAGGTTGACTACTCAGTCTTGGGCGTTGGTGAGATTATGAGCGCTATCCTCAAAAGGAACAAAGATCCTGAAATCGACAAAATGATGCGGGTGCTGATGACGAAAATTCCTCAGGAAATAAAGGAGTCTATGGATAAGGAGAAAAGAGAGCGGAGTATTGTAATACATAACCTGAGGGAATCGAAAAATGATTTGTCTCCATCAGCAAAGCAACTAGAGCTTGAGAAGGATGTTGGGGCCATCCTCGACATGTTAGATGTTGAGTGCAGACCCACAGAGATATATAGAATGGGTAAAAAACTAGAGGATCGGCCACGTTTGGTAAAAGTTGTTTTCCCTTCAAGGGCCCATTGGAAAATAGCATTAGCAAACGCGCCCCGATTGCGCAGGACTGTGTTCTCGGACGTTTATATTAGGAGAAGTATGACCATAGCGGAAAGGGAAGCTGAGAAAAATTTAAGGTTAGAAGCGGCTGAGAGGAATAAGCAAGCTAAGAAAAAGGCATGGGTCGTTTATAAAGGGGAGCTCAAATGTGTAGATGATCTTCCCTCACGAAACGCGGCAAATTCGGGAAACGGGAGCGCCCGCTAGGAGCTCAGCATCGACTTAAATGTTTCCTTTTGAATGCACGCAGTTTATCTAACAAAATTCAACACCTGCACTTTTTCTTATCATTCCAGATGCCGGATATAGTCTTAATAACTGAGTCATGGCTATCAACAAAAATAGGAAATCCTGAAATTGTTGCAAATCATCCTTACAAATTGTTCAGGTCTGATCGTGAATTGTCAAGGGGAGGTGGAGTCTGCTGTTTGATAAAAGATTCGCTTAGTCTAAATACGATACGTGTCCCTTGGGAAACAACTCTGAATTTAAGGGCTGATATTCTCGTTATAGACCTATATGACGACACACGCACCACGGATATGAGACTCATATTGGTTTATAGACCGCCTATGAGTACTGCTGCTGATGATGAGGCTCTAGTTGACACGCTTATGGATTGTTGTCTTGTTGATAAGCAAATAATACTGACCGGTGATTTCAACCTAAATGTGGAGTGGGCTAAGGGGAAAGCTAATGACAGTTCATCAACAAGGTTCCTTGATTTTTTTAATTATTGCAATCTCGTACAAATTGTTGACAAACCAACTCGTGAAAAAGCTACTCTTGACATAATATTAGTGTCAAAGATTGAAGTCTCGGAGCTGGAAATTTTACCCCCCTTTGCCACGTCTGATCATTACACTATTCGGTTTTGCATTTCCTTGATGGGTTCGGAAAACACCTCTGACATGATGCGTCCTAAGTTCAATAAGGTGGACTATGTAGCACTTTCTGCATTTTTTAGCGAGGTGGATTGG
Source organism: Nippostrongylus brasiliensis (assembly GCA_030553155.1). Lineage (NCBI taxonomy): Eukaryota > Metazoa > Nematoda > Chromadorea > Rhabditida > Heligmosomidae > Nippostrongylus > Nippostrongylus brasiliensis. The sequence continues at coordinate 32,021,506 of CP130733.1, read as the reverse complement.
TGGAATGCCCTCTCCGGGTTTAGCTCAATGGATGATATGTATAACAAGTTCTGTTCTGTGATTCTATCTGGTTTGATTAAGTTTGTACCACTCCAAAAAAGTGGCATCAAACAATTACGCTACCCTAAACACATATTGAACCTAATGTCGCAAAAGCATCGTTTATTCAAGTCGTTAGATGTTCCGTGTTCGAATGACTCGTATAATAAGGTATGCTCTGATTTAGACAAACATTTGAAGAAATTTTTGGCAGCTAAATTGAGGAAAGCTAACAAAAACAAGTCGGCCGATTCTATATACAGATTCATTAGAGGCAAACTTCATGACAGTGCAAAACTGCCGGCCATTATAGATGAAAATGGTGATCGTCTTTGTAGGGATGAGTTGAAGGCTGAAGCGTTGGCAAAATTTTTTTCGACGGTATTCTCTGCCCGGAGTAAACCATCTGCACTCAGATGTGAAGACCTCGAATCAGATAGCCTTTGGTTGGAGAATAATATCATCCATTCCAAAGATGTTCTCCGTATTCTAGAATCATTAAAGGAATCCACATCCATTACATCGGATGGAATACCACAAATAGTGTACAAGAAGTGTTGTGAAGTGCTATGTAGACCATTAGCCATGATGTTTAATACGTCCATAATGATGGGAGACATCCCCAGTTGTTGGAAGAAATCGATAGTTACTGCAATACCAAAGAATACTGGAGCAGCAACTTTGAACGACTTTCGGCCGATCAGCATTACTCCTACTCCGATAAAAGTACTTGAAAAAATTTTGAAGGGAAAATTACTCGACTGGCTAAGAAGAAATAATATCATCCCGATTGAACAACATGGATTTATGGAAGGAGCCTCAACTACGACTCAGCTTGTTGATTGCTTTTTCGATTGGCATATGGCGAGGAGTAATGGGTGGTCAGTGGATATTATATACTTTGACTTGTCAAAGGCCTTTGATAAAGTTGATCACCAAAAATTGTTGGACAGAATGTGTTTATTAGGACTTCGTGGGCCTTTAATTAGATGGTTGAGAAGTTATTTAAATGATAGATGGTTCAGTGTCAAGGTAGGGGATAAACTGTCAAATCCATATCCATGTGTAAGTGGGGTACCTCAGGGTGGGGTGCTGTCCCCACTGCTATTTCTTATTTATACACATGATCTGCCAAGAGTCTTGATTACTCATCCAAGAATTAAGGTCCAAATGTTCGCGGATGATATTAAAATATACGGATCATTCAATAACGATAATTGCGAAGAAATACGTAAAGCTATATCTAAATCAATCATGAATATGATGCGTTGGTCAGCTGAATGGGGGTTACCGGTCAACTTATCCAAAACATCGGTACTTCACGTAGGAAATCTTGGCCCTGCTAAATATGTGGTAGGAAATTATGTATTGAAATCTAAAACGGAGGTAAGAGACCTTGGAGTGACATTCAGTTCGGAGTTGACATTTGATGCCCACATTGACTTGATAGTTCGAAAAGCTTTAGCAACAATGTTTACTATTCTGAGAAGCCTCAGTTGTAATGATATCGCAATATTGCTGAAACTTTTCAAGTCTTTTGTGCTTCCTGTTCTTGAATATGCATCCCAAGTATGGAGTCCATATTCAAGGAAGTGCAAGGAAAGGCTAGAAAGGGTCCAGAAGATTTTTACAAGGATTGCAGTCAGAAGATGTTTTCCTGAGTTTCTGGGTATCGAGCTTAATTATAGTGAAAGACTGAAGTTGTTAAATTTGAAAAGTCTTACACAGAGACGTATTTTTCATGATCTCGTATTCTGCTTCAGAGTTTTGAAGGGGGAGTCCAAATTGAGACCAAGCTCCTATTGGAGATTTCGTCCAACCAATGGTAGGATATTTTCCATCGGAATTGAGCCGTTCCGTGCGAATAAAGAAAAAGACAAACTTTTGAACTCGCTTTTCTTCCGAGGAGCCCGTTGGTTGCAAAAAATGCCCGCAGATCTCTTGGATTCCTCAAATTCTAAGATTTTCAAAACCAGACTGAAAACTGTTGATCTACAGCACATGCTAAACCTCTACGATAGCTAGATCGGAATACTATGTAATAATTCTCTGGCTATTCAGATTCAGATTCAGAAGTTGGCCTGCTGCTAGGATAGGATTGATATGTATTCCGCCGGTTCTCGACCAGATGGATCCAGGTTGATTGTACGTACCGTGAATTTCTGATACCCTTACTTTGTTTCTTTTTTGTTGAGTGCCTTTCAAAGTATTGCCTTTTTTTGTTGAGTGTCTTTCGAAGTATTAGTGACAGTGGAATTGTTCTCACCATTTTAGTAACTGGTCATTTCTCGATTGATTGAATTATCATACCCTTGCGTGTTCAGAACTTTCTCAGAGCAGGGTGACTTGGTAACCGATTGCAACGTGTTGGGCCTATTTTCCTAATGATTGAGTTCAAGTCATATTTCGGATGAGTCTAGCACTGCCAGTCCACTGTCTTCTATCGATTTTTCAATGCATTGGGCCCGTTTTCGAAATGGCTAATTCAAGTTAATTCAAGTCATATTTCGGATGTCTTGAGCACTACCAGTCCACTGTCTCCTATTAAGGCCACGGACCAGGGTGCGTATTTAGTTCAAAGAGGGTCCTGCGACACGGACCCCGCCCTGGATGGTGAGTCGAGGTAGATGCAGTTCAGTGACATGGTAGTGCACAAATAAATTTTGCATAGGTTGGATCCAACTTAATGATCACTTTTAGGAGCGTTATTCTGACAAAATCAGGTTAAGAATCTTACATGAGCTGAGTTTTTTTTTCTCCCAAGTCTCTCCTACACATGAGAAAGTGTTGTTGTTGATACTCATAAATCAATGATGATCAGTTACTAAGCATATAGTACTTATCTTTATGATGGTAAAATATTGTTTCCCAAATTTTTTGTGTTGTTATTATTTTTATACTACAAAGTTCTTGCCTAGGATCGCACTGTTTCCTTTAGCTAATGTATTTGTTTTTTAAAGCACGTCTATGAGAGGCGTAAATAAATAAATAAATACGTGGACCTATCCACTGCTTAATCATAAGGCAAGTGTTTGCTAAGAAGCTTTTAGAATTGATGGCAGGCCATGTACTACTTCCTGTCCACGACCGCACATCAGATAGAATGATCTTCCATAGCAATGTAAGGAAGCTTAGAGAAAATCGAGTAAAGTTTTCCTACCAAGGACGTTTTTTTTGAGAATCACTGAGCCAGGTATAGATTTGAGGCGGGTATTCTAAGCCCGCCTGAGTTACTATTTATGTCTGGTATCATCGAAGCTCTCAGGAGTCTATTGTACATGGCAATTTTCCTTGGAACAAGTACACAGTTACGTTGAGGATTGAATGTGTTGGACGAGTATAGTTAATAGTTCGTGTAACCTCAGAATAGGGGATCGCTCGGACTCACCGAGAACCTCACTCATCTATTTTCTAGAAGACGCAAAAAATTATTGAAAAATTCGGTAGAGGCAGAAGAAAAGTATATAGATCAATACCATAGAAACTAATATTCAAACATGAAAATAGTTGGAAATTACGTTAAGTTATTTATTTATTTATTTATTTGCTCTTCCCAGCCCAATCAACGGAACACAAAAACGAAGCAACGTGGCTACTGAACCTGAAGTTGTTACAAGGTAGCTATCAAATCAGTACAAAACTGAAAGGTTACTCGAATGATTTTACTAGTTTCATCAAATTGAGTAAAAACTGGTGTGTTCCCAAAGCTAGTCGCGAAGCGCTGGTTTTGTTTTTCTGAACAGAAAGACAACAATCTTTGAATTCCCGTTAAGACTCCACTATACTATTAGGTCGTTAAGTATGAAATGGCCGATTTTGCAAGCTTTACGTTTCAAGGCTAATACATAGGCATGTTAGCTTGTGGGCTCCTGGTTTTTCCTTCTATTGTGAAGGTACGTTCCTGAGATTTCAACAACCCATGTTGGTTTTCAGTGCTGCCTCCGAATTCAGGCTGTGCAGGAGGTTTTCGGAGCCGTGGAAAAATCCAAAATTCGTGTTGTTTTCAAATACGACTTGCGTCGTGGAAGCAGTGCACCACAGGCCGTCCGGAACATTAATGAGGTATTCGGTGAGGATGCCGCTAGTGAACGCACAGTACGTCGCTGGTTTGAAAATTTCCGTTCTGGAGATTTTAATCTCGAAAGTGAGCCTCGTGGAAGACCTGGATCCAAGGTGAAGAACACAGCTTTGAAAGCGGCAGTCGAAAGTGACAACAGCCAAATTACTCGTGAGTTAGCAGCAGGCTTCGGTCTACCTGTACCCACAATACTGGAGCATTTGAAGCAAAATAGCGAAGCGGAAAAATTCGATCAGTGAGTCCCTCACGAAGTGAACGAGCAGCAAAAGTATTGTCGCTTCGACGCTTGGCTTTCACTTCTTTTTCGACACAGATCTTAACCACTTTAAGATCGCATCGTTACTTGTGATGAGAAGTGGACTCTGTACGACAATCGCATGGGCTCAGTACGATGGTTGGACAAGGATGAGGTCCCCAAACATAGCGTAAAGCCCAAAATACACCAACAAAAGTTGATGATCTCTGTTTGGTGGTCTATCTATGGAGTCATCCATTACAACTTTACGAGTCCTAGCACATCGATAATAGCGGACGTGTACTGTAACGAGTTGGATGCTACGACGGGAAGGCTTGCGTTAAAGCACCCGAGATTGGTCTACAGAGGCAAGCCAATGCTCCTGCATGTCAACGCAAGACCACATGTCGCACGAACAACGTATCATAAATTGCAGGAGTTGCTCATGAAGGTTCTCATTCACCCACCTTGTTCTCCAGATCTTTCCCCAACTGACTACCATATGTTTAGGACATTAGACCACTTCTTACAAGATAAACAATTCGGTTCTAAAGAGAATGTGGAAAATGCCTTCCGTGAATCAATTGTTTCTCGTACTTCAGGTTTCTATGCGTCCGGCAGTAACAAGTTACCAATAAAATGGCAGAAGTGTGTTGACTGTTTTGGTGAAAATTTTGATTGATTATAGAGCCGTTTGTTGGTGAAATAGTAAAGCAAAGTTTCGACACGATATCGGCCATTTCATACTTAACGACCTAATAAAATCGCTCCAAAAGACCTCGAAAATGGCAGGTGGCGCGGCAGTGTGTGCGTGTGTGGCACATCCGTTCTCACATTTTCTTTGTTTGCCGATGGAAATTCGACACGCAACGACGGCGACAGGATGCGCGACGGAAATAGCGCCTTTCTGTCGTTGTTATTTCAACGCATTAGAGTGCTCGATGACGATGAAAGCTGATTTTTGAGGCCTCAAGAGAAACACAATCATGTGGATCTTGTGGACATCACCTAGTGCCAGGAATAGTCCACCAGAAAGGGGATAAGCGGAGGATTGATAGAAAATCTACCTCTGTTGATGACGCGCACTATTGTCTCACGAGTAAAAGAGATCACACTACAGAATTAGTGAAAAAATCGAGTTTATCGAGCAACTGAGAAGTCATCGAACTTTTCTGAGAAAAGAAAGCCTGGATCGGCTTTTCCATGAGCTCTTAAAACTAGCCGAGAAGAACTAAGTGTTTTCCATTAACTTATATATTTGGAGATACTAGGTTATTCGCAAAACACTTACATCGGACGAGAACTAGTTGATTGACTTATGACTTTATGACACGAAATAGCAGAATTGTTTCGTGTCATAAAGCGTCTTCCATTAGAGAGCATTAAAGGAGACTTATATTGAACTACGGTTTAGATAAACATCTGCCAGTTGGCTCTAACGGTCCAAGAACAAGACGAACAGGGCAAGTCTTGGAGCGATGGACTCTATAAATATTCCGTTGGCATTAATGGATCAGTCGGCTAAGAGTGTCACATTTCCGGCGTTCCACTCACGTTTAGCTGACCGGACTTCGAAGAGCGATCACTCGTGAGAATTTCTTGTCTCGATCTCTCGCCGTTCTCGCTCGAGAAGCCCTTCAGTGCCGTACTATGGGCTTAGGAAGTTGTCAAGTTTCTCCACTACACACTAATACATCCTTAGCACCTTAATTGTCGTCGAGTCAACACGTGTTCTCACTGTTGCCCCTAGAAATTCTAATTCCTAAAAATACAAAGGAAGTTCAATGAAGAATTTGAATTTCTAGAATTTGAAAAAGCTTTGAAAAAAACAGAGCGAATAATTTTCCAATAAAAGTTTCTTCAAAGATGGGCGACAAACTGCTCTCTCAGATGAGTGTTTTCAATTCGTCGATCTCATAAAGAAATGAACCCCATGAGGAAAATAGGAAAAGACGAAAAAGAAGTCCGCGGAGTGTATAGATAAAAAGTGAATTAATTATACATTAATCATAATTACAATTACAACAGTACCTATTATGAAACAATGACAAGGGATAGAGATATACAGTAGCGGCCAAAAATCTGTTAACACTCGGTCGTGCAGAATTTTCCACCCTTCTTTGACCGACAGCCCATGAAAAAGTCCGAAACTTTCGAGGAAGCTTCACGCAGTTTCTGATAGATCAAGTCTTTCCCTTTCAAAAAGTGTATGAGAAATTTTTAGATGCGCCGAACCTGAGCAAATTTAAGAGGTTTTCGAGACATACATTTTTCTTCACTCGAAAATTTACTTTAGTAACGTGTACATTTTCCGCAAACAGCTATTCGAAAAACTAAACAAAGTTTAAGGCAGTGCAAACAATTCTCTTGCAAACGGTGTATTTTGTTTCCAACTTTTCTATACAAATCCAGAATCACAGACATTTCCAAAGGGAAATCTTATGAACCAAATACAACACTGCAGGCTGTCTCAAAAAGTGTGCTCACTGTTTGAGGAGCCATAAGTTCACTGAAAGTGAAGATCCAAAGATGGATTATAAGCCGTACGAAAGCAGATGAGAAGCAGATCCTATGCCATGTTATTGGTGTGGATTGCGCCATGCACCTCTACGACTGACCAATTTTTACACCTGATTGACAGTGCTCAAGATAAATATCGTCGGTAACCCAAAAGTAGTGTATTGAATAGTTCTAGAAGATGTTCGTAGACAAGCGATGTGCAAAACAGAAAATGATTAAGAAGTTTCTTTTGCAATAAACCGCGATTCGCGGATGCTATCATAAGCTATCATCCTCACCACCTGCTGTTTTTTTGAAAATTCGTGGCGTCCTGCGCTACGCGGTATCCTGCTCAAGAATCTTTCTTGAAGGTAATCTGACACGTAGAATGCTATGGTGTTCTTATCCATCCTCGAGATCGCGCTGTTGATGTATTATTGATGTATTATCAACTAAATTCTGCGCGGACCCATTGTCTTGCAATACTCTACTAGTTGATTTTGTTCAAAAATTCATATCTTGCAGCGAGACGAGATATCTTGTTCAAATTTTTTTCATGATGGTAATAAATCATGTGGAATACGATGGTTGTATCTCCCCTGGATAAATATGCTCGACTCCCTCCAGCTCGTAGACGAGCAATCAGCAGAAAAAATTTCTACAACAAAAGGACTGCTCAACTGTTCGTTATATGATGAATTGAGTGATTTGTAAAGTTCAATGTTATATTATGAACGAAGGCGGCGGAAAGAGATCGACGTCTGTTCAGCCGAACAAGTCAAGTATGATGTTCACATAACACTTGTCAATAGCAGCCTCTGACGAATTGTTTTCAAAACAAAAATAATGGAATTCTGACACGCCTTCGAGCCACAAATAGCAGAATCGAGTCAATTGAGTCCCGTAGGTGGATTGAAGCTGAGCGCTAAAGCGATTTGACAACATAGAGACGTGAGATCCACATAGAGCTCTCGCCATAAACATCTCCCAGAAAAGCTTAGAGCGAGGGCTTATTCACTATTTATTTATTCCTTACCCGCAAAGTAAAATGCTTACATCAAAGCGAGGATGAAGAACAACCCAGCCACAACAAACCCTTCAAAAATGAACAAAATCAACTAAACGCCATTTTGCGTAGATAGAATGCCATTTCTTGACGAAGTTCATAAAATGAAGCGAAGGTAAAGGTAAGCTCATCGTATTCGGTAGTACTCTTAGGTCGCGCCATGTACTCGGCTTTCCGTCCAAATCAGAAAGGTATTTTAGTTAATAAAACATAATTCCAATTCCAATTAATTCCTATACAATTACTTGCGCGGGCCAGCCGCTATACCAAGTCAGTGTCCTTACCTTCTGGATGAAAGGCTTTGTGGGTCCGGGCGAGGATCGATCGACCGTGCAGGTGTCAGTAGCGCCTCTTACCACTGCACCAATCGCGCCCTTATCCTAACTTGTCACTGTAATCTTGTACGACGTACTTTTAATATTGTAAGAAAATATTGCAAGAATAGAGATCTTTATTGACGACTTGACGCAAACACTTCGCACAAGAATCACAACGGGACCGAGACACTCAGCTGTTCTCCAATAATTAAACCGTTCAACATTTACAGAATAACGTTATAATATTAAATATATATCTAAGGACCCGCTAAATGGTAGCAGACCTCCTCATCCCCGTACAGTGTTTAGAAAACCGCCAAGTCCGCTGAGGAAGTTCCCGCCACCAGTTTGTTTCTTGAACGCTTGTGCCTCCTGCTGGAAGCGATCCTCCTGTAGGCGTTCGAACGCCGCGCATTTCTTGTCCTTGAGGATGTTTGGAATCTGAAAACAGTGGCTATTCATTTCAGCAGAGATGGAGTTTGGACTGGCGCTAGACCTACCCAAATGAGTGGTCAGCGGTTTGGCTGATTCAAGGCAAATGAAGCGTAAAATAGGTTAAAACAGCTGGAAGGTCGTAACGAATCTGAGGGTAATACCAAATGAAATATTCAAAAACGATTGTAGGTAGGATCAGTATAAAATGTATTTAATCAGAATAATCCCTTCTGGATAAATCCAAAAAATGAAAAGCGCTCTCGTAAAATCTGAGGCTCACATTCGAATTCAACTTTTTTAGTGGTTCATCATCATCATTTCAGTAGAGGAGTTCGGAATAGGTATTTATGTATGTATGTGTTTATTTATTTGTTTATTTATTTATTATATACGTCCAAAGACGCGCATAAACGTGAAGAATAAAGAAGATAGAACTAAAATTCAAAGGTATAGGCCTGCCTAGGTGATCTGTCAGCGGTTCGTTCAGGTTAATATGGATGAAAACTTTTTCCCGCGGTCTATCAAACCTTTTCCTCAAAATATTTCACTGAAGTAATGAATGTGAATCTTCATTTTTCTAATTCTCAACTTGAACATACCGAGTTGGCCGTGGTGGCAGCTTCGAACAGAACGTTCGTCTTCACTTTTGCACCTTCGATCTCGTAGTCGACGACAGCATGCTGGCAGGCCAGGAGACGATCTGGATCCCTCTTCGATACCCAGTACTCGAGCAGCTCAGAATTCGTCGGAGTGTACGAGCCTTGCTGAAATTGATTTTGGAAAATACCAGATACTATCTTATAGCAACCTATATTTTCATTTTTGAATGCCATTTACATGCAAAAACTCAGAAATTTTCACTGAATAAGACTAAAACTCACGTCAAGACTATTAGCAGCCAGCCATTCAGCAATAATGGCCAGCTTGAAGGCTTTTCCGAGGAGAGGATTGTCGATTTGAGCGAAGAATTCCTTTTCGAGCTGAATAATGTGCATAGGTGAAATTCTATGCCGACACTATAGGAAAGATTTTGTCCGGTCGATGAGAAGTTAGAAGTCTGAGGCTTCTTCTTTACTCGAGCATTCAAAATTCTAGGGATACGGCCTTTTTCGTAAATGGAACATTAGCAGCAAATGGTGCTATACCTCAGCCCGAGTTTGACCGCGCTCGTAGAACTTCATCCACACATCAACAGCACCTTGCTTTTGCCAGTAATCCTTTTGCCAGACGGACCTTCAAAATATTAAATACGTAATAATGTAATATGTAACACATACACTGGTCCAGGAGCTGTTTTTGTGCAATCCTGTAACTCTAGAGCAGTTTAAAGTTGACATTACATCACTGAGTAAACATTCCTACCGTTCTTACTGTTCCTCTTCCTTCATAAGTGATCTTGTTTAGTCTTTTTTGAGTAATCTTTTTTGATACGATATGTAAATGCTCATTTTTTGAAATTAATTAGATGCTCATTTTTTTTAAATTAATAAAATCGAAGTTATGCGCTTAGTAGTTCTGGTTTGAGCGTGATCTAGCGATAAGAGGCACCGCTGTGGAACATACGGTGGAACGATTGGTCCTCACGAAGCAATTTTAAAGGGGAAAGGAGCCCTGTATCGCTTTCCAACTTGCAGATTTTGCCACCGGGCAACTCTACCTTGCATCTAACGGACGGACTCTTCTGATAGATGATAGCATCTAAAAATTCGATTGAAAACCTGATCGAGACCTACTTCGAAAACGCCGAACACATCGTGAAATTCGGATCCTCAGGTGGTGGACAAAGTTTCACCGTGAGTCGATACGTCCGCTCGGCAGTTGCTCGACAAAGATTTCCATCAGTGTTCTCCAGCAGCTTGAGCTTCCTTGAACATGAAATACAGAATAGAAAATCATGAAAATCTGAAAAGTTCCTACCTGCTCTCTTTGCAGAAATCACAATAGAAACATTCTCGTCCGCATGTGGCCACGTCCATACAGCGCAGCTTTCCAATCGGTTGGATTGAGACGTCGAGTTTCATCGCCAATTTGTTGATGTGGACTCCTGAAGGTGGTGAAAACTGAGCACAACTCGTTTAGTCTTGAGAAAATTCAACTCATTCGGCTAGACTATTTGTAGAGATTAGATTTCTATGATCTATTCCATTTACTTTTGATGGACATTTACATTTACTTTTCTATCCTTACTATTCGGGTGAAAAATTGATGCCTCGTTAAAATATGATCGAAGTATGAGATCGGAATGATCCCAGCTGCATGAAATAGTAAGGAAAACCATAAAAACTGAGGTTTTTAGAGATTAGGTTTTTTAAACAACAACAACGGCAGTCAAGCTTTTAAAAACCATCGAAATGTCGTGAAAACGAGTAAAGAGGGGATGTATGTTGGAAAAAAATCTAGAATAAAATCCGCAATACTGCAGCGATGAAGACGGATGACGTCAAAAATGACAAAAGTGTGGGAACTGATCCCGCGATGATGTAAGTTTTCCCCTCAAAAATTTCATTGACATTGAAGAATGATGCCTCGTTAAAACATGACTGAAAGATGAGATCGGTATCATCTCAGTTGCATAGAATAGTAAGGATATAAGTTCCAATTGGGAAACTAGCCCCCACTTTTCGTTAGCAATGCGGAGCTTTACCATAAGACCACCCTTCGAATTCGTTAGCCCTTCTGGGAGGGAAAGACTTGAAAATTACGCTCCAGGACCGACTTCCGATGATTGCAGTAAATTTACTCTTTGTTTTTTATTTTAACGATGAAAAATAAACCGATGAAACCACATGAAAATTATAGTTCTGGTAACAGATTCAAGCCGTTACCAGGTGGAAGAGTGACGTCGATTCCCATATCGAAGCAGTCTGGCCATGTCAAGTGAACCGTACCGTCGCCGTCACGATTTGAGGGATGGGAGAACTGGAAATTTCTCGCTTTTTTCAGTAAATGAGCGAAAAACATGGGCTTACCGAAGGATTCGAAAGCTTTATAGCCTCTACACAGTCGCGACCAGTAACCTCACGGCAGCACGCATCCGATTTAGCGTCCTTCAGTCGGGCGATGAAGAGGTTCTTCGAGATAACGGCCTAAAATTGGACTTTTCCTCATGGGAAACTCTTTCTTGAGCTCCTTTAGAAATAAATTAAATAGTTGGTTCATCTTAATACTTTGAGTTACTACTTCGAGAAGTTAACTTCTACATCAAAGTTGATATTAAAAATGAGAGCTTGGGAATAGTTTTGTTTTTAGGAAACCAGCTCGATTTAGCATATTGTTGTAGTTGTTGCTCGGATTTGAGATCGCAGGTTCTCACCTAGTCCGTAGGCATATTTTCTATTATAGTAGTTTAATCGGTCCCATGTCTTTTCGCTTGGTGGCTTCGACTCAGAAGGGTCAAGGCGCTAACTCAGGGATGGTCCACTAACCGCGGTACTTCTATGCCGAAAGGTTTCAACTTTTGAGTTTCCCCAATTTCGAAAATCTTGAATCTTTCTTTATTCTTCTTCCTCCTGCCTTTGATTGTGTATCTTTTAAAGCATTGAAAACATAGATTAGATAAGCCGGGCGAACCTCGTAACTCCTGGGACCAAGCTTCTTTACGGATCCGGTACCAATGGGCACATCTTTGTCGTTGTAGACGACGGTGTTGCCGTTTTTGTCGGCCACCACCTTACCCACAGAGTGACCCTGGGCATCGTAGCACTGCGACACTCCTGGTGTTTCGGCTGAAATAGGCGTTCTGATTTTGATTTGATTTGATGTCTTGTATATAGAGATGTATATATTTGGAGATGCTAGGTTATTCGCAAAACACTGACATCGGACGGGAATTGAACCCACGTCTTTCTGTTTCCGGCAGACTGCACTGTTGTCAGTGTTTTGCGAAAAACCTAGCATCTCCAAATATATAAGTCATTCAACTAGTTCTCGTCAATAACCCGCAAACTAAAAATCGGTAATTAATGGAATAGTTTCGTATATGTATTGTTTTATCTAATGGCAAAAGGTGCCAGCGTTGATCACTCCCCTAAGGACATTCGTGCTCATTTCAGAATCGTGGAGACATGGTGAATATTTGACCTATATAATTACTTTAGGGCGCAAGCCGCTATACCAAGTCAGTGTTTTACTACCCAGGCAAGTCCGGTACCAATTTCCCCGATCGTGGAGGGATGGAAGGCTTGGCTGACCTGGGCGATGATCGACTGATCGTGCGGATGTCAGTAGCGCCTCTTACCACTCTACTACGTTGGTATTTATAATTCATAGTTGTTTTCCCGTCAAATCACCCACCTGTGCAGTGGTACTTCTCACTACGCCGTCCAAAAAGACTTTCGGCGAAACCTTCGCTTCCGATGTCGTGCGCTGAGATAGTGGCATCGGTCTTCTTTCCGCTCTGTTTGATGGTGTAGGCGTATTTGCCGTTTTTGCCTTTCTCCTGAACGAAATTCAGATTGATCGTTATCCAATGAATCTATTGATTCAATCAAAACTGGGAAAAAACGAGTTTTGAACAGATGAAACAGCTCGTGTTTCGCTGATTAATTGTTGGTCACAGATGTTCAGCCCACACTTTTTTGGATTATGAGAAGTTGAAAGCCGTTAACCGGATCAATCCGAGTTTTTACGGCCATCTAGGCAGACAGTTTCCAGTGACCTTTATGAAGGTCAGAAATCACAGCTGGCTGTTCTGCGGCAGTGGTCAGCTTTTTTGAAGCAACAAGGCTTTTTCTATTCGACGATTTATGGCACACGTTCGCATGGTGTGACCATCTGTTTTTTCGGCTTGCAAAGATCAAATGTTGCTGAAGGCGAGCGATTTATTCATTATTGATTAGTTTGGTTCCAACTCAGAAATCAGCTCTCTTGCTAACTTTTCATCTTTTTCTCTGCTACGTCACGAGACTGTTCGATGAAGAAATGAAAAGACTGCCTCTACAAACGGCAAGAACGTCGAAGCATCTAGCTGTTAAATGAGTACATCTTGAGGCAGAAGAAAAACAATATTATAAATAAATTATAAACAAATACAAAATTAGCAAACAAAAACAAATATAAACAAGATAAAATATTGCTGCCACTGGTTCGAAGTTGACAAAATAGAAATGTTTTCTGCTCAGAATACGTTTGTGTAGAAATAAACTTTGCTTGACCGCTAGCTTATGCTGGATACCGATAACCCAATGGCAAACAGGTTACCCATCTGGTTTTCGACAAGTTTATTTGAGAATATGGTGATAATATTCTTTTGAAGGGATATCAAGCAATTGTTTTTTTTGCGGATTCTGTCCACAAAAACTTGGAGTACGAAATTAGACCATCATTCTTATCTTTTTTCTTCCTTCTCAAATTATACCCAACATGGCCTCATCATCCACCCGTTGTTTTCCTACTCTATCGGCAACGTTTTAAAATGTAAATCCAAAAGGACGAACTCCATAAAAACGACCAGCTCGTTGGGGTTCCAAGTGGTCTGATAGTCTTTGATAGCACCGTGCGATTGTGACAGACAAACGAACATTCGATTTTTCTCATTTTCGAATGGCTTTGATTTATTCCAAACCTGGTGAGATAAGAGATTCAATAAATGGATTAGCTGAACTGGATCAAGCGAGGAACACACCAGAATCATACTATACACAGATTTTTTCTCGTTATGTTTTCATTTCCAATATTCTCTGAATTTTTATACGATGGTGTAGATGTTTTTGTATTTTTCCTCGGGTCCTCCAAAATTTTCCCTTATCCATCCACATCGCTGCTCGGTCATTTGCCTCCAAAACGGCAGATTGATGGGAGCTCGGCAAGGATAGTTTTTCAAAGAGACAATTCTGAGAAGGAGTGGAACTGGACACAGGAAAGTGACCAGCGAACAACGGGTTTTTCACGAAACACACCCCAGCCAATGGTTCCACCAAAGATTAACGTTAGCTTTTTTGATTCAAAGAGATAAAGAGAGATTTGCAGGAGACAAAAGAGATCCTGGCTGGAAATGCACCAAAAAATGAAACAAAACAACAGAAAATTTTAACAGAACTCAGCAATTCCATAGACTCTGACATGTTCTCAGTGTTGAAAAGGTGAAAATTTTCGGTCCAAGTAGGAAGAAGTGCTGCTGGGTGCACTCAAAATCCTACCTTATCGTTGAATGCAAGAGTGCCAGTTCCTGTGTTGTTGTCGTGCGTCTTTGGGTTGAGATTGAAATCGAATCTATCGTTTGTGGCCGCAAAGGCGGTCTTCTGCAAGAAAATGTTCCTCGTCTTCAATACTTCGCAAATTTTTTCAAGTAAATGAAATGAAGCTCACCGCCGGGTCTTTGAGGTCGCCGGAGGCCACGGTATCCAGGTCGTACTTACCGTCAGCTTTCAAGAATGCATGTCGGCCGGTTTCGTCCTCCTTCGTTCGGAGTTGCGCCCTGAATAGAAAAATGACGATAATTTTGTAAGGAGTAGATCCAATCACGTCGTGATTGATGTGGATTCTTCTACTTGTGTCCGTCGACGGTGGCGATTCCTCCCTTGTCTCCGATCTTCTGCACCTGAGCTCTCTTGCCGTCGAAGGTATCGGCGGCGGCAACGTTGCCCGATGCGGAAGCCGTGAACTGCTGATGGGTGTTCAGCAGGTCGAGGATCACCTTCTCCTTGTTGGAGGCGTCGAGGGCAACCTGAAATCGCTCCGGAATAGATCGAGTTCAGTTTCTTTTCTCATAGAACTATACGGCATTTTCTCCTCTTTCTTAGAAATTCCGTTCATGAAATGTCATTAGCGAGGTTCAAAAGTTTCCTTAATCATCGACCCGGGTTGAAACTCTTTATCACGTTTTATCTGCTTTTCCCTTGCCTCTTTTTTCTCGTTCGTCTCATTGTTGGAGTATATAAGCATTTGTTTATTCTTTCAATTCGTAAGTTTCTACGGTGTACCCGTTTCTTCTTTGCAGTTCAACGTCGTTTTTCTGCGGTTCTGCAGTTTTACGTGCATTTTCTATGCAAGTCTCGATGAATAAATGAAATGAATCTTCTCCTTGCCTCACTATGGACCTACTTTGGGAGAATGATTGGAAGGTTTTGGTCGGTTTCAAGTCGTAACTGCCTCATTCGTTATCAAACCACGATCGTATAGCGCTTCAAGACGTAAATTTGCACCAGGCAAGTCATTTAACATGTCTCGCGTTTACAATTTCTTAGGTAGATTGCCTGAATTCGCCAAAGTGGTAGGGGGATATTAAGCGCTTTGTCGCATAGAGTTTTGAGCCACTTATTAAGCCTTTGGAGACGACGAATAGTTCGAAACGCTAGGGGAATAAGGTTTGATACACCTACTAAACAGCTACGAACATCAGCATTCAACACTCATAGAATCATGCCAAGGTTTCAAGAAGAGGGAAACTGAAGAATTCGAAGTAAACTGGTCGTACAAGGCTGTTCACAAAACGCAGTTCTATAAGGCTAGTATTTCATACGCATCCGTAAAGTAAGAAAATCAATACCGGTTACGGTTCAGAAAAATCTCAGCCGCAACAAAGTGATTGGTATTGTCACGCACCCGTTGAACTTCCTGCTGACGTTTGTCGAGCCAACTCGAGTCGGCCTCGATATGTTTGTGTTTTTCGTTGATCGACACATGATTCGGGACGAGTTGTGCATCTACGTCGGCAAAAAGCCAGATGATAACGGCTAGAACGCAGCTTATCGGCAGTACTGCCGTCAATGGCATCTGAAGAACATGGATAGTTTTGGGAATACTTGGAAATCACAAAGACAACAGAAGCGTCGAAGCAATGAATTTCTGAAGAAGGCTGTCGTCTTTGATGTGATCAGACTGCGATTAAACGCCGTCGGATAACGACCACTGGGGTGGAACTGGCATGTAGCAGAGTGGATACCATCACCAATTCCGATTCTTCTATTGGCATCGTGATCTACGTACTTTTGTACCCGATCTTTGTAGTTCCTTCTTTCTGGAACAAAGCGGAGAGCTCAGCAGGACGGGTAAGACTCATTGTCAGAAGATGTAGTTCTCCGGCAAAAGTCACATCGGTGAATCTCAAATCAAACAAATCTGCACTGATTACCCGCTAGAAAGTGGAACTGAAGAACGGATGATTGTTTAGTTGCCAAAAAAGGATGTCATGGTAAAAAGGTTTGAAATAGAACCCGTCCACACCGATTTCGACATTACAATGAGTTGAACCCACGGAAGGGCACATAAGCCTAAATATAATGAGCGAAACCCAGTTGTTTATTTGGATGGATGGATGTCAATTCATTTTTCAAATGATTGGTGGTGGTGGCGGTTGGTTTTATCACGGCTTATCACTGAAATCATTCTGAATATCACATTCTATGACAACATCCCTATACTTCCTCCAGCAGCTGTTCAGCGTTCCATTGGTGGGGATAAATGAGATGGAAATCTTGCCACAATTCCGTTTGTTCCATTTCAGTGTCAGATAAAAATTTTCTGAGCCGATCCTTCCCAAACTTCATCTTGAATGGTTATTAAGGGTGCTGATCGCGAATCTAACGTACATTTTGATTTTGATGTTGAGATTTTTACACAGAGGACCATCCACGTCGTCGACAAGGGCGGTCAGATCAAAATTTCATATTTTGCCCGAACTTTGTTTAGGTAGATTAATTTGGGTGTTGACCGCAATTTTGGGTGTTTTGTAGGTTGAGGGAAGAGGGATGATTGCATCTACATATGTAGACCTCAGATTCGTAATCAACCCTCGAAATAACCCATTTCAACAAAGTTTTAGCCAATTTTTGATTTTGACTCACTGAAGTTCGTTTAAAAAACGTCAGAATCGCGATCGGCATGGAAAGAATCACATTACATAAAGTTTGGCAAAACAGGAGACCCCAGATTGACCACCCCACTCGCTCTGCAAGGAGGTCTACGGTCGAAAATTGTTAGAGGGAAATCAGGTCGATTATCAGCATGCCAGTAAACCCCGATGGGCAATGTTTGAGACAAATTGAAAGGAAAAATTTCTTCGACCTCCCAAGTGCCTTAATTGGCACACTTTCAATATTTCAATTGGTCGAAGTGTGGGATAACTCGGCAATCAGTGTAGATTTATGTGTGTATGTATTTTTTGTTTATTTAACGAAGTTGGTGAACAGACGTTTGGCGGCCGATAAGCCGACGAACTGCTGGTAAGCCTAAATTTGAAATCAAGGTGCACTGGGTGACGGCCCGGTGTTCGCTTTGCTTGTACGGTATCAGTAAACAATATCAGTCGCTCAGCCTGATTTTGAGTTTTTAAAGCCTCCGCGGACACTTCACGTATTGAAATAATTCTTGAAAATTTCCTCCTCCAAACGTTAAGAAAAGCGAACGAGTCTATTTTATTACATAAAGGCAGCACAATCTTCTCCGGTCGCGTAGGTTCTCGAAAAAGTTGATTGAGTCAGGTAAATGCCTATCATGGGTAGCAAAAGAAATTTCTGACTACTGCGAGCACTATTGAGGGGACACTTCCGATAGAGCTGTTCCCCGGAGGCAAATATGGTCGAAAATGCTACTGAGATTTATACGCTTTCTATAAAACCCCAGCCAAGGGTTGCCTACTATTGAACGTAAAAAGTTGATGAGCAATATCGAATGAATTTCTTGGAATGGCGAAGCATAGAAAAACGTAAATACTCCAAGAAAATGACGGTGCAAACAGCATCAGCGTTGAATCCCCTAGCACCTGCCGAACGCTACTTAAGACAGAAAAATTTCGCGATTTTCCTAAGAGTAACGTACTTCAAGAGCTAACCGAAGGAGTGACGTACTTCTAGGGCTTAGATTGATATTTTGTTTCACATCGGCAAATTCCACTAGTCGTGAGCGAGAGGTTAAAGGAGAAACTTCGAAAGGAAACGCGTGAGTTAGTGAAAGGTTTCCGAATCTGGTTCTCGGGGCGCGATCGAAGGGGAAGAGGGCAGCAGCAGTGAATTTCATGGTGCTGAGAATGAGGTCAACGTCACCGCCGCCAACACATACAACACTATGGTAAAAGTGCGTAAGATGGCGACAGCGAGATATGGAGTCGCTGGCGGAAAGGGGGGATATAGGACGCAGGCGCATTTAACCGGTCCAAGGACCGTCCGGGGTGTGTAAGGGACGGGGTGATCGTCGTGGGCTGGCGATGATGCCTGGGGTGGATTCATTAAAGCTAGAATTGAGCGCGCTGGTTAGCCGCCTAGACGATGATCAGCGTCGATTGCGATTCAAGCAGTTCAGCAACAGACAGCATCAGCAGCAGCAATCAGCCACAACAACGGGTTTTCCAAAACCAAATCCACTACCATCAAAGCCACCACTCACCTACAACGCTCTAGATGAGCGACTCGAACCCGTCTTCGCGCTGACTCATGCTCAGGTTCTCCGACGGCGCTGCCATTAATCGCTTCGAATGGCTTATTTGTGTGACGATGGCCACCGATCAGCTCGCTCAGCAGATGTGGGGTGTCTAGAATCCTGCACTGCAGCCATACGAGCAAAGATGAAATCCTTCTTCGAACAAAAATGTCACCTGTATCACCTCTCGTCCC
The DNA here is from genome assembly GCA_030553155.1 of Nippostrongylus brasiliensis. Taxonomy (NCBI): domain Eukaryota; kingdom Metazoa; phylum Nematoda; class Chromadorea; order Rhabditida; family Heligmosomidae; genus Nippostrongylus; species Nippostrongylus brasiliensis. The sequence goes on along the minus strand of CP130733.1, from coordinate 32,002,290 downwards.
GCTGATCATCGATTTCCTCGAGTGGGCGCCAGTAACATCTCCATTCGCCCTGTCGCGTGCAATGGTAGACCAGTGGGTCCTGCTCGCTCGAGGAACACGAAGGGCATCGAAGCGATCGTTCAGGGATTTGACGAAGAAGTTCGACCAGCGTAAAGGTGGGCGACCTGGTGACCTTCTGACGTCCCGCAGTCCAGTCAGTAACGGTTCTTCACACGATACCTGTCCGTCTGCAAAGTACCAGCAATATGGAAAACTAGCAGGACTGTGCTGCTGTATAAGAACGGGGACCCGCACGACATCGGCAACTATCGCCCTATCTGCCTGCTGTCTGTAGTCTACAAGTTATTCACACGTGTCATTCTGAATAGGATCGACCGAACGTTAGACGAAGGACAGCCGTGCGAGCAAGCCGGGTTTCGAAGAGGGTTCAGCACAATCGATCATATCCACACCGTGATAAGGCTCATTGAGGTGTCCCGAGAGTACAAGACGCCGTTATGCCTCACATTCATCGATCTCAAGAAGGCCTTCGACTCTGTCGAAGCGGAAGCGGTGATGGAGGCTTTGTGCAAACAAGGTGTCTCCACTCAGTGAAGATCCTCAGTGAGCTCTACAAAGGATTCACGACCGCGATCGCAGCATTCTACAACAGCGTTCGCATCATCAAAAATATAAGGAACACATGTTTATTTATTTATTTAATTGTTCTATCCGACATCAAATCCGAGAGGGTAAAGGTAAAAGGTAAAGGTGCCGGCGTTGATCAGTCCGCTGAGGACGCGCCGCCGCATTCGTGTTCCATTCAAGTCGTAGAGGCTCAGTGAATGCGTGTTTGGCCTATACAATGACCTGCGGTGGCCAACCGCTTTACCAGGTCAGTGTCTTTACCCTCCCAGACAAGGCTGGTACCAATTTACCCGACCCCGGAGGGATGGAAGGCTTGGTTAGCCCGGGCCGGGATCGATCGCTCGACCGTGCGGGTGACAGCAGCGCCTCTTACCACTGTACCACGCGGGCCCTCTGTACCACGTGGGCCCTTCCGAGTCCGAGAGGGAGTAATCCGAGAGGGAGGAGTAAAAATTCTTGACGTGTGGTCGGACTTGGGAGATTAAAAAAGAAATGGTTACAAAAACGACTTTGAAAAACAGACAGCAGAAACTAATGACATATTGAAGAACACTGAAAATTACAAAAAACTAATGATATAATAAAGAACACCGAACATTACAAAAAAGAACGAGTTCGAAAAACAGACAGCAGGAACTGATGGTATAGGAAACACCGAACAAACAACGAACAATAGCAGGAAATGCTGAGGAGGCAGCCCGAAACCGCGGCGACCCTCGGGAGGTAATAAGGAACACCACCAAGTACGAGAAAAAAGGAGATGCAACCCATTAGCGAGGAAAGCCAACTACCCTGCATGAAGATAGGCAGTAGAAAAGCCTCTGATATCAACATAACGAGAGTGGAGAAAAAGCACAAATCGTCATACGACTAGGATACTACTGCGAAATGGCCTAGTAAGTGCTAACAATGAGGCATAGTGCAGAGCAGGATAGCCCAATTAGGAGGTCACTAGCCGTAACAAACATCACAAAGCGCGAGCAAAGTAGTGCTCGGTTGAGTCAGCTGCCGAGGTCCGGACAGGGAGAATAGCCGCGAACAAGGATTGCATCCAAAAAGAAGAACAAGAGAGGGGGTGGTCCCCATACCAGAGAAGGTCAACCAGGTATAGGCGAGAGTAAAAAGGGATGAAAAGTGAAAGATAAGGACAAAACAATTGCCCAACAATTGAGAAATAGAATAGGTAGCTGGAAGGACACAATAAGGAGCACCAGAGAACATAAGGAAATCAAGGCAGGCACGCGTGGCTGGCACAGCTGAGTAATTCGGGCGAGGTGGAAAGAACCCGGAGCAGGGCAGAGGGGAACAGTATAAAAGAGAAGAGTGGGGGCATCTACCAGAAGGAGATAGCAATCGAAAATAAGGGATCATATTCGAGCGAAGAAAAATCAAGCAAACATGGAGATTGTGTATAGATCAGCGATGGAGACGGAGACCGCAGCATAGGTGAAGGAGAGAGAATGCGAGTGAAAGCACAAAAACAGCACTATCACAAGATGGACAGTAATAGTCAGTATGCCATAGGCGGTGGAAATCTCATTAGATAGGGCGAAAGAGCCACCAGACTAGGGCAAATGTCGCCAACAGAAAATCATCGCTTCGTTGCTGAGGGCGAAGGGCAACAAACTGAAAAAATCATGCAGATCTGAAGAAAAAAATATATTGATGGTCATAACAAAACACCCCCCTGTCTGAGATGCATCAGAAGTCCTCGATTGAAGGAACTAGGAGACGACGATCCTAGCAAATATGAAGGGAGTTCATTCCATGTTCTAACGGAGCGAACAGAGAAGGAGTCAAGGAATTGCTGGGATCGAACGGCACCCGTCCGTACCCTCAATTGATGACCCCTAGTTCTATGCGCCCGGGGGATAACGCTGAAAAGAGTGTTCGGATCAACGTCAATATAGCCCCTGAAAATTTTGAAAATAAGATTTTGGTCGTAAACAACCCGCCTCAACGTGAGGGAGTCACATCCCAGGCGCGATAATCTACCTTCATAGTCGAGATCAAAGATACCAATCCTTGCGAAAATTCTTTTGGTAAACATTTTTTGGACACTTTCAATTTTGTCAATGTATTTTTTCTTAGTAGGGCACCAAATTGGGGTGCAGTATTCCAAAATCGGTCGAACATATGTTATGAATAGACGAAAAAGTACTTGAATATTTCGCGTGCAGAAGGCTCTTAGTATGATGTTTGACTTCTTGAATCCAGACTTCACTATACTGTCGACATAATCATCAAAAGAGATGATTTTCGAATAAACAATTCCCAAATCCCTGATAGAGTCAACCATATTGAGCTGATGGCTGCCTACGAAGAAACATGCAGCGGGGTGTTTGCGACCAATACATAAAATGGCAGTTTTTTCAGTAGAGATTTGAAGTTTCCATTCATCGGACCATGCAAGTAGAGCATTCAGCGCCGCTTGGAGTACCTCAACATTGTTAACAGTAAAGAGCTTGGAATCATCTGCGTAAATTGTACAGTGAACTCCGTCAGGGAGGCACCGAGGTAAATCGTTTATGTATAGAATGAACAAGAGCGGCCCGAGAAATGTACCTTGAGGTACACCGCTGGGCGTGCCATAGTATCTGGATGAAACACCGTTAACGATAACTCTTTGAGTACGTCCGTATAGAAAGGACTCCAAAAATTTGAGCAGACAACCACCGATGCCATATGCTTTAAGTTTAGCTGTCAAGAGGCGTAAGGGTATGGAATCGAAAGCTTTAGTGTAATCAACGAAACAGGCAGTAACATACCCTTGGGAGCTGATGATTTTTTGCCAAAGAGGGACGGAGGACAGCAGCGCTGTCATTGTGGATCTCTTCGGCAGAAAACCATGCTGATTGGGACAAATAAGTGAATTACTGACAAGGAAAGAAAGGAGTTGTTTGCAAATGATTCTCTCGAACACTTTACTTGTGGAGGAGGTGAGGCAAATAGGGCGGTAGTTTTTAGCACTGGACCTGTCACCTTTCTTGAAAATTGGCCTAACAAAGCTAGTTTTCCACAAAGAAGGAACTTCACCATGGAACAAAAACCAGTTAAAAATAAGAACCAGGGCCGGCGTGAGAGCAAGCGCGGTTTTCTTCAGGAAAATGTACGGTATGAAATCCGGGGACATAGAATTACGGAGTGGCAATCTTTTTAGGGTTGCATAGACCACTTCACCATTAACGTCGAGGTAATCCAGTTTAGCAGCTGTATATGAGAGAGACTTGGTAAGAAAGTTGGTGATCAATATAAACTGATTCAAAGAAGCAGGCAAAGGCCTCCGCCTTTTCATCCTCCGACTTGCATGGTTCGCCAGCAGCATTAAGAATAGTGCCTATTCTGCTGGTTTGTTTGATTCTTGTATTGATAAATTTATAAAAGGACTTGGGATTTCTGGAAGCAGCAATTCTTTCTTCTGTTTTGAGGTTGAAAAGAGCTAGCTCATGTTGCAATGGTGGTGCTAGGTTTATCGCAAAAATCGCATCTTAGGCGGGATTTGATCTCGCCTCTCAACCTACCCGGGGCTGTGCACTAACCACTATGCTACTGAGACGACCATTCCGGTTATTACAAGTGGTTGCTGGAAGTAAAAAGCCTTTGTGCTTGAGGAAGGTGCCAGGGATTCGCAAATGGCCGTCTCAATAGCATAGTGGTTAGTGCGCAGCCCCGAATAGGTTGAGATTCGGGTTCGAATCCCGCCTGTGATGCGATTTTTGCGATAAACCTAGCACCATCATTGCAACAGCCTATTCTAGTGTGTGTAATAGTAACCCACTGAAAAGCGTTAATAAAACTGCTTCACAATAAGGAAGACAAATATTAGCAGCGATCCTGAAGGTAGTATGCTGCTTATTTGTGTAGCGATTCAGCATTACAAGTGCTACGTACTTCTTTTTGTAGTCGTTGTACAGGTCACGTACATTCACCATGTCTCCAAGATTCTGAACTAAACACGAATGCGACGGCGTATCGTTAGAAGACCGATCAACGCCGACACCTTTATCTTTCGACCTTTTACACTCGTTCTCACCAGCCCTCTTAGGTTACTGCGGGTCCTCTTCCCAACCACTTCCACATTTTCATTGGTAGTCACGATTGGATCGTCACTTCTCGGACGATGCCCTTTTCCAAAAAAAGAATAATTGAAGTTGAAGCTCGATTTGCAACAAATTTTCGCCATTGTTTTTGTAATAACTTGCGCCATGTAACTGCAGCAGTGCGAGTCTTCGTGGATGAGAAACAGTAATTGTATTTGGAATTTGATCGCAGAAAAAGGATGCTGAGATTAGAATAAGAAAAAACGGGCTTAAGAGAGAGCTCTGCTGCGACTACTTCGAAGTGCTGTGGGAGTCGGAGAGAAATGAGTAGAAAGTTTTCTACGTTTTCTCGAACACAGTTGTTAGGTTGTTTCTGAGTCGAGTTTGCAAAAATTTACTCAGTATTATCACATTAGTACTCTCTGGATTAGTCAAAAGAGCAAAATTGCTTTGAAATAAGTATTTACCAATTTCCCACAGTAGAACACCAATCTCATCAGGTATACTGCGAAGAAATAGAGGCTTGGTGAATTTTCTAATGCACCCGCGACGCACATGTCACCAAATAGGTTATTATCTCGGCTACCAGAGTTTGGGGAAATTGAGATGAATTCTTCTTTTAGAAGAGAACAACAAAGTTTAACAATAGCTGAATAAGTACAGTGAATGATTTGAAACTGTTTCCGTCAATATACATATCAAGCACAAATAAGTTTGATAACAAAAGTAGAGGAGTGGAAATTGGTGTGTTGCATTCTTGTCCTCACCCGCGCTGGGAGAGGTGGTGGTTCATGAACGACTACGAGTCAAGCACTCTCAGTGGAAGTGAGGTGAGAGTTTGCCTGAAGTCTGTTGAAATATGCCCCGAGGGTGAAATTCGTTAGCTCAGATCTCGCTGTCGCCACCGAGCTATTCAGTTCAAGAAGATCCGAGTAGCGGCGATTTGTTCAGTAGATCGCAACAGGTAGGTGGGGCCCATTGGGTAACGGTGTCACATAGGTAAGTGAAACTCTCTATATTCATTCCTTGGTCGTTTCTCCTGAAAAATAAAAGGACCTGATGATAACAGCTGGACAAATCATAATGCAACAAAAAATTGAAACATAAACGCTGTTACAGCTCTGGCCTGATCGTCCCGAATACGGTAGATATTCGTTAGAATTTGAATATCTCGACAACAAAAGGATCAAATCCATGCGAAAGAGACGGGAGCGGAAGATGCTGCACATTGTGGAACCGGAAGTGCACATGTAAGACGCAGCTTTGCGTTCGTACCTGTAAGATTGAACGTGAGGTGGCAAATATCGCTGCGTCGGTAGAAACCGTTAGAGCTCGATCCTCACCAAGGTCCATAGTCCAGATTCAGCTCGGAAATATGAATGGTCTGGTTGGACCCCAGTGAGGATCGATCAGATGACATCAACGCTTTTTCAAATTTCCAAGAGCATGGTGTTTTCTGACGAGGTATGGTGATAAGTGATGAATTCACTGAGCGTTTTGTAGAGGTCGTGCTCGAGCGGGAGGAGGACACAGCCGAGTGGCAGAATTCGCTCCATCCGATGTGATTGTGCCGTTCCAGAATAGAACAGCAGCTACGGTAACTTTTCTTTTATAGTTAGAAACAGAGAATCAAGCGTTTGATTGTTGAATTAAAGATTAGATCAATGAAGGTTCATTAAGTCTGATATCAATTTCAGACCTCATCGGATCAGCTGGTGCGAACGTCGATGTTGTTCTCATCAACAAGTGACATTGGCCAAACTCTAACACGCTCAACTGTTCCTGCTACCACGGATGATCTGCTCACCCTTGGAGGAATGTTCCCTATGAAGTTGGTTCAATTTAAAGTATTCTTTCACTATTTTAATTGCAAAATAAAGGGCAAAGCGAGAAACAGTAAAAGTTGATGGAACACCCTATGGGATTACTGCACTACTTCTATCGATGGAAATCAAATTGTAACCATTTTTCTGAATATATTTTATTTCAGATCGCCCAGCTTGGTGCCAACTGAGCTACTTCGCTCCAGCTGCAGTCGGACATACATTGACTCTGCACAAAATTCAACAATTCAACCGACTTTCGGCGATGAACTGAAAATGGGATCAAGTGCTGCTTATCACTTCATGGGAAGAGCGTCTGATGAGGTGGGTCGGTCTGGAATTCTTCATTTTCCTGCAGAAGTGAGTTTAATGCTCCAGATGTACTGCTACGCAGTACTCCTAGAAAATTTTTAATACCATAGGTCTACAAGGCAGAATAAGTTCGTGAATTCTAAACCGACAGAGTCATTGAAAATTCTTGACGAGGAAGAAGTCATCTCCATAGGCGAACCGCGGCGAGAAGACCACCGGCTAACATTCGTAATCAGGGGCCAAATTCAAGAGCGACATATTCAAATTATAGATTCCTCACATGACAGGAAAATCTTTATTCATCAATGGCGAGGTTTTAGCATGGTTTATTTTGAAGTTAATTCTGGGTGTGTATGAAATCTGACGACTCATTAGCTGTTCGGCTGCTCGAAAGGAAGGGTTTAGATTCGGTTACAGCGTGAGGAGCTCGAGTAAGCTCTGAAAAAAATACAGAGCGTGTTGATGAATCGTCGCATGTGCCTCGATAGGGCATTCACCTGAGGTGTAACATACATGAATGGGCACGGGGCTAGAGTAACTTTTGATGGATTAGACGACGGTACCGGGAGACCGTCGATATTCTTGATTTTATGGATCGACGACCGGCGCCGGTAGCCCTGTGGCTGAACTCTAACGTTGTTACCCTGAGCACACTGAATTGACGTTGCATTCCAATACAATGAAACCACTGAAATAATTTTCCCATTCGGTTGGATTTCTCCTTCTCTCTCTCTCTCTCTCTGGAACAAGTTTGTGACGCATTTTAAGGAAGCCCTAAATCGGCTGTGGTTATTCGATTTCATCGTGTTTCACGCGAAAGGTACGAAAGGCTCGGAAGGAAATCAACTCAAAGTCGGATTTTATGTTGGAGGAAAGGTAGGAAAGAAGACGATACTATAGAATAAAGAAAAACAGTGCAATCATACAATCAAGGGCTATTTAGAGGTGCCTGTTTCCGGTGGAAGTTCTGAAAATGGACGGCGGGGGGTCGTTGTTTAGAATCACTGGCACAACCTATTCCATAGGGTAAGCATATTCGCATGTAAAACATTGACCACGCGTCGACTTTTTTCTACTTAATTTCCAGTTAGCAAACGGATAAATAAATGTAATAAATAAATATTCTGGGAACGATTACTCTAAAAATCAAAAAAATGACTTTTTTTCAGATTTCAAAATCTCGAGGACATGGCGCTGTTCTACAAGCGATTTCCATCAACAGCAGAGTGACGGCAGTGAAGAGAGACATTATTTCAAATGTTACAAAGTGATTCAACTCCAACAAAGCGATAGCTAATTATTAGAACTGTCGATTTAAAGAAAAAACGTTGAATGCAACACTGTCCGGTCTGACAGCCAATACTTCACTTGCAATTAGCGCAGTACTTTGAAATCTCAAAACCATGTATGACGTCCTGTTCTGCTTAGGCACTTTATCCACTGTTTGCAGTAGTTGAGAACTCCCTTTTCTATCTGCAGGAACTGAAAAGAATGTGGTGTCACTGATTGATTAGATTTCTGGTTTCGGACTCCACGATGAGTCTGGGATTGGAAGAGCTAACTGTTGCCTCATTTCAAACGCCTACTACCTATAATATGCCCTAAAGCCCATAAAAAGCGACAAGCATCCACAAGGTGAACATTTGCTTCATGAAAACCTTTCTTTCCAGAATAGATAAGAGCTGAAGTCTTTAAAAGTGTCACGACATTTTATCAGTGACACTCAACAAAACTGGCATCGAGAACCTCGAACATCGCTCTCAGAACTACTAAGAATTCAATGTTCAAAAAACAGTTCGATGATAGGAGGTGAAAGTACATATCATAGAAAGGGTAATGTGCTAGTTGTGCTCCCGGAGCTAGCACATTACCCTTTCTTTTGATAATAAGCTCATCTTTGTCCTCATTTATCACCAACTTTCTCACTGATCCCCCACGGTGATCATGGTACTGATGATCTATTAAGGCGGACTGATTACTCCTTGCGTGGCCGGAGTTCAGAAGAATCCTGAAGCCGCACAGCGGAATCAGCTACAAGCATTCAGGAATAATCTCGTATTCTGGCCTCCTGGCATATCAAATACCCCATTACGCTTTTTGCGCCGAAGAGCTGTTCGCCTACGATGTTGGGAGAGGAACACCATTGGACCACCACTGGGCTACCGGATTTAGAGGGTGGTATCTCAACTATTCAAAAGAATTAAGCCGAATAATATGAGTTCCTTCCGGTAACTGTGATTTAGGGGCTGAGCGACAATTTATTCAGAGTGGTAAACTCACTACTGAATCCGTTGAGGAAGACCAGTTAGCCTAATTACGCTTGAAATTCTTGGCTTCACCGAATTAGATAAGCAATAGTCCTGTCGCGTCAAATGGAAAGAAAACAATAATCGGAACCAGACATAGATGAGAATATGTGACTGGGTGACATATACCAAGGTTGAAGGCGATGCTTCAATAAAAGACGTTCAAGATCGTGTCTCTACCCAACCAGGAGGCTATCGTACTTTGCCCTTCTACCTTGAAAACATACGAAAGCCTCCCCTGAGCTGAGGTGAGGATCGAATCTCGTTTTGAAGCTACCAACGAAGGAAGATGCCCAGATATACCTTAGCCTTAACGACTGTTGCATCCACTCCACTTATGTCCAGCGCCACCTTCTTTCGCTTTGTTTCACTTATCAGCAAGGAACATAGAAGAACGTCGTTCTCAAGAAGATCAATCCGCATTTCACACCTATGTATGGATGGCCCGGCCCAAACCATTCATTTTCTATCGACGGCAGGGTAGAGCTCATTGCGGAACATTTGCAGAACTGACCGATTACCACGAGCAGGGGTTAACTGATGGCTGATTTGTTTTCAGGCTGAATCAGCAGCCGGAATGATAATGCGCTAATGGATCGCATAACAGCAGCAGATTTCTAGAGTTGTTGTCGCCTTCATGTTTGGTGGAATTTGCTCAGACTGTCTGCCGTCGTCGCTGCTGGTGTCTTCAGACCGATGGGCAATATAAGTGACGGTTGCCAAAAATTATCTTGATGGACGTGCTGCTGTCACTGCTGCTTCTCACGAATCTGGTTGGCCGTTCGTCGACCGCTACGGCCCAATATGATTCCCGGCAGCTGGAGAGAAAAGTGAGACCATTTCTAGAATATTTTCGGCATTTTGCACCACTTTATGTGAATTTATTTAACATATGAGGCTATTCGAAAGGACGTCATATTCTAGAGCACTGTAACCTCAACAAGAACGTAGAAATTAAACTATTCGATACGCACTTACTGTTAGGCGTGCTATCTGTGAACGTTAGTGAGACATACAAATATAAAAACAATAAACGACACAAAATTATAGAGATAAAACTCTGATGATTAGTTAGAAAACTAACAATAAAACGATTAACATAACAAAAATCTTGTTAGTGATACCATCTGAAATTTTCAAATTAGTAGTCTATAGCAGATCTTCACGTAAAAATGAGGTGGAATTATCAGAAAATGCGCTGATTTTACAAGAGAAGGAAAGGGAATAAGACAAGAAGAATTGAAGAAAATGTAGAAATTGGACGTATTTAACACAACCGCCAACACCCACCAGCGTCTTCCTAGATAGTGCCACCGGAATGGAACCAAAAAATTTCGAAAGCCATCAAGGGAGGTTTTTCTTGTTCTCGGAACGATAAACCGCAGAGCTTTCTAATTCTCGGCTATTTTCACTCGAAGAAAGATCACGGAAGAAGACGCAATGATTTTGAGAAGTCATTCAGGAGTGATCACTCCTCATCATGAGCTCATCTGTAGCAAATTTAGCAGTCTAAGTTTATAAAATTAAGAAAATATCTGCTCATGAGAATAGCCTCAATCATTAACTGATTATACCGGAAATCATAGAAACTAACCTTCAAAATTTGGGAATTTCCAAGGCTTCTTTGAAGCTGGTAGTTGCTCAGACGAGAAAGTTGTCAGTTCGTTGCCAGGGAGCTAATGCTTATCTCCCATCATAGTTAGGTATCAATAAAAAACTGAATCGGAGTTATGAATCAATATGAATCGGAATTGAAGACTTCTTTCTAACAAAACCTAAGATTATGAGTGCAAATATCATGACGTCCTTGTTCTCCTCTTAACATTTCATTTAAGGTGAAAACCATGATGCTGAAGGAGTTAGACTTATTAACTGGACGCGACATTAGAAAACCCGATGAGCGGGCTTCCGGAAGGAAAATGCGGGACAAAGTGACCGAAACGGTCTATACTGCGACACCAGACGGTGAGTCCGATCTCTACAGTTCAATACTCTTTCTATCCTGACCTCTGCTGTACCCGATGCTACCTGCTGGCCTGGATGAACGTCACCTTCAACAAGTCGTTGTTTAGGTGTCTGCCTGCCGAGAAACAAAACGCTGATGGCCGACTGTTTTGCGTTCAAGACGGAGTTCAACACCGATGTGATTTCCGCAATGGTGACGATGAGGTACGACTTCATTAGTAGCTGTTTAACTTTAGGTTAAAGGTATAGGGACGAAACGAACTGTTTCGTGTATATTTTTATTTTCTTTGCATAGGTTTTTTGTATTATTTATTTATTTATTTATTTACGCAAATTTGAGACCTACGTCGGAGAAAAGGCAAATATAACAGGAACACTAAGAGAAAAAAACGAACAATAACCCACAGCCAACAACAGTCACTAATAAGTAAGAATTCGTCCTTTGGCCATACCCTTAAACTTTTGAATCGAGCACAAGGAGGTCGGAACGCCAACCTTTAATGTAGAAAGGAGAGAGGCGGCTCTGCACGTAAAAGACCTAGCCCTAATACTATTTTTAGGCAGGACGAACGACAGCTTAAGCGTCCCACCACGAGTTTATTGGTAGAAATTGCCTCTGGTGATAAGATCACCAGGGTAAGACGTGTGCGAAAATCCACCGACAGGGGTTTTTCTACCCTCAGGGCAGTTCATTTTAAAGAGTGCTCTGCTCCTGTCGTAACATCGTACACTGCCATTCTCTATAGGGAACCTCCGCCTTCACCTATCAACACTTTCTTTACCAGTTTCAACACATTCTTTCTCTACTGCTGCAGCCTACCCTACAGTACCGGACATATCCTTTGGTCAGATGCCGGAAAAGCCGCTTAGGAGCGTTCCAAAGCGGCTTTTTTCAATAACTTTGTTGAAACCCAATTATTCGAAAAAATATACATATATTTGAGCTCAGCAGCTCATGCTCTATCGTTTGGTATATAATTTATCTACACCTGAAAATTTTTCGAAATTTCGATTTTTTTCTGTCACCATTTGTGAAATTGCATATACTGCTATGTTCAGGGCAGAATATCTGCCCAATGATTCGTATAAAAACGCGGTTTTTGCTTTTATACTACGCAACTGCTGTTGAAAAGCGCGAATTAATGAGAAAACCCTCTTCAAATGTCTCCGTTTTTCTGAAAATCGAAGCTGAAAAATGAAATTTTTAGTTTTCAAAATTTTACAAAAGTGGGTAAAAAGCTTCAAATTCATCCTTGAATGGTGCGTTAGGTATCAAACTAACGGAAATGATGCGCTGAGTACAAATCTGTCAAAAATTATCATCCATCGATTGCACCGTATACATCGATCTCCTCGTCGTTGACAGGTCAGTCAGAGAGTGCATTCGCCGACGCCCCGCCCCCCGTCCCGCCTCCTCGTGACGTCATCGCTGAAAAATAGCCGCAAATCTATGAATTCATGAGAACTAATCCGGTTGAAATCTACATCATTCGATAGCACTAACTAAGTACATTACAATGTAAAAATAACAGTATAAAAGAGCATCAATGAGAGGAGAAAATCGCTGTCAAAAGTTTCGGCGAAAAATTTGGCTTGGGGCCAACAGCTTATGAAAGGTTATGGAAGCTCTTTTAGCCTGCCATGCCATATGTTTCTTAAAGTGGACTAGGTCTTCTATAGATTCCTTGGATGCGCAAGTATGACCTCGTTTACCCTTTGAGCTACAGCCCGTTAAAAGTGGGAGGAAATTACATGCGTTTTGTGAAAATGCATATATTACTATGTTCAGGCCAGAATATCTGCAAAATTTTCCAAACGGAGACGCGGCTTTTTCTTTTATACTACGTAGCTAGTGACATTCAATGTGAAAATTGAAACAAACCCTTCTGTACTAATCGCATTTCCCTGAAAGGCGAAGTTAAAAAATGAAATTTTCCATTTTGCGAAAATAGTCGAAATGCATCAAAATTTCTTCCAGAGTGGTGTGTTGGGTATCAAACAAACAGGAGTGACCCGACGTATTGGAATCTGCCAAAAAACCTACAAAAAATGTTGTTCATAGACCGTCCACAGCTGATATCGATCTCCTAGTCCCGCCACTCTTGTCAGGACCAATATCTACCGTAACTCCGGTCGCATTCCGTTTGGAGAGTACGCTTGGTTTGGGAGACTTGTGCATGACAGTGTACTTTCTGAACGCAGTGCATACAGCAACCGATGGCTGCGCGAACGGCGAATCGGAACGCTCTATCGGCCATCGCAAAATGCAAAATTTCATTTTTTAACTTCGCTTTTCAGGGAAATGCGATTAGTACAGAAGGGTTTGTTTCACTTTTCACATTAAATGTCACTAGCTACGTAGTATAAAAGAAAAAGCCGCGTCTCCGTTCCGAAAATTTAGCTGATATTCTGGCCTGAACATAGTAATATACGCATTTTCACAAAACGCGTGTAATTTCCTCCCACTTTTAACGGGCTGTAGCTCAAAGGGTAAACGAGGTCATACTAGCGCATCCAAGGAATCTATAGAAGACCTAGTCCACTTTAAGAAACATATGGCATGGCAGGCTAAAAGAGCTTCCATAACCTTTCATAAGCTGTTGGCCCCAAGCCAAATTTTTCGCCGAAACTTTTGACAGCGATTTTCTCCTCTCATTGATGCTCTTTTATACTGTTATTTTTACATTGTAATGTACTTAGTTAGTGCTATCGAATGATGTAGATTTCAACCGGATTAGTTCTCATGAATTCATAGATTTGCGGCTATTTTTCAGCGATGACGTCACGAGGAGGCGGGACGGGGGCGGGGCGTCGGCGAATGCACTCTCTGACTGACCTGTCAACGACGAGGAGATCGATGTATACGGTGCAATCGATGGATGATAATTTTTGACAGATTTGTACTCAGCGCATCATTTCCGTTAGTTTGATACCTAACGCACCATTCAAGGATGAATTTGAAGTTTTTTACCCACTTTTGTAAAATTTTGAAAACTAAAAATTTCATTTTTCAGCTTCGATTTTCAGAAAAACGAAAACATTTGAAGAGGGTTTTCTCATTAATTCGCGCTTTTCAACAGCAGTTGCGTAGTATAAAAGCAAAAACCGCGTTTTTATACGAATCATTGGGCAGATATTCTGCCCTGAACATAGCAGTATATGCAATTTCACAAATGGTGACAGAAAAAATCGAAATTTCGAAAAATTTTCAGGTGTAGATAAATTATATACCAAACGATAGAGCATGAGCTGCTGAGCTCAAATATATGTATATTTTTTCGAATAATTGGGTTTCAACAAAGTTATTGAAAAAAGCCGCTTTGGAACGCTCCTAAGCGGCTTTTCCGGCATCTGACCAAAGGATATGTCCGGTACTGTAATATCCAAACAACTCCTACCTTCGCCTTGCTTATCTTCTTCCACTATAGTATCTTTTACTTTTACTGAAAACAGATAATTACCCTTGAATCGATACTTCCTTCTCCTCATCCTTCTACGACTACAAATTCGTCTTCTAGTGCGAAGCCGATCAACATGTCCCTATGTCCGCATCTTTATCGTCACGGTTCTCTCTTTCATCTTCTCCCTCTTCCTATCTTTCTCTTCTCTAATCTAGCGAAATACAAAGAATTTTTTGCTGGAGCTATCCTCTCGCTAGGAAAGTTCTGACTGCAACATTTGAATGTGGAACTTTAGGCGCAATCGGGATCGGAAACCATCGAAGCTCATAGTGGCTCTGTTCGAAGTGGGCGAGACGATGAAACTGAAGCCGTTGGGGCGAGGCATCATCGAAGATCCGGAGATGGATCTGATTCGAAATCTACGGATATCAATCTTTCGCAGCACTCTCGACTGGTTCAACCCGGGGCCAGGCATGAGCAAGGAGGAAGTACACAGAATCAAGGTCCATATTTCAGGAACAAGTTAAGGAGGTCCCACTGTATGACTTGATATTTCAGATTGAGGTGGTGGCTGACGGCAGCCCAGTGCCGTATTTTGACTTCTTCGAAGAGCCACCCGAGCTCGATCTTGCCTACTACGATAATCCGCAGAACGATAATTGCGACCCAACGGTGGAATGCTGTCTAGTGACGCATTTCGTCAACTTCACAGAGATCGGTAGGATAAAAGGTGGTCCCCGAAAGGTTGAAATAATTTAAAACATAATTTTCAGGATGGGACAAATTCATTCAGTATCCGATAGGATTCTACGCTAACTACTGCATTGGCCCGTCTAGTCCGAAATGTTTTCATGAGGATCCCGAGGTGCAGACCATTCTGAGGTGACTTTTATTTGTTTAGCTTCTCGCTATCTCCACTTACCCATTTTGAAGCTCGAAATACGAAATCGGTCTACATGAAGCTTTGGTTTTCTCAATTGAATCATCCACGCAATTTGCACACCCTACCCTGAGCTATTGTACGGTTTAACCAAGCCTTCTATCTCAGAGATTCCATAGGTATGGTAGTTGACTTTGGGTGAAGGAACCTAACAATAAGTGATACGAGGTGCCACACTCTCAAGCGGCCTACTGATCGCTATTCGCTCAGGTTCAGCAAACCTTCCATCCATTCGTGGTTGGGACTAATCTCGGAAGGTAGGGACCAGGGGTAAGCAAAAAAATTTTTTGTCTCAAAATTTTTTACGAAAATTTTTTACGACAAAATTTGTAGTAAAAAGTCGTAAAAATCGTAAATTATTCTTTTTCTGTTCATACAGACAGCTTGATGCGCGAACACGACGAAAATAAACGTTACTGAAACCAAAACGCTTATTTGAACTAAGTGTTGAATCAAATATTAGGTTGGTAAGAAAGCTCGTGCAGTTTTTTCAAACGACTGCTGTGAAAATAAGTTCGGCAGCTTTCGCAGAATTTGACACAGCATTCGAAAGAGAATTATATGCTCTTTCAAGCAGTCTATTTGGAAATTCCTACTTACTTATTCCTATTAGTTCCGTAAATTACAAAGTATCTTCTGAACGTCCGAGGTGATTTCTGCATAGTTTTCTAAACAGATTTTTGTGCTCTATCACATGATATGTTTATTTTCAAGCAGTTCTCGATTTAAGAAAAAATGCGAGAAAAGCGTCTTGAAGTTTTTTACCAGAGCAAACTTCCAGTTTCAATCATTTCACAAAATCTCACATAACATTCGAAAGAGGATTACACGCCCTACTTTTCCTACTTTTTTTCAGTTTTTCGCTTTTCACTTCAATAGCCGAAGGAACAATGAAACTCAAATTCATCACAATTTCCAAATATACTGCTCGAAAGAGCAGATAATTCTCTTTCGAACGCTGTGTGACGCTCTGCTAAAGCTTTCGAACTTAACTTACAACAGTCGTTTGAAAAAACGGCACGAACTTTCTTACCAACCTAATATGTAGCTCATCTATTTACAGTGAACATCATAAGAAAAAATGGAAACAAATTTTACAGAAAACAACAATTACCGGTCAAAACCAACCAAAGGTACATTAATCTTCAGAAATGGAAGTGCAGCGAAATTTGCAGGCGTGAGCGCCTTCCGATAGTCGCTCAAAACATGGCCGGCTGACGAAAAAACCCTCAAACTCAACTGACCCTGGAGGAGCACAAAAATACTTTGGGGCTAGTGAAGCTAAATGAGGGTAGAGAGAATGCCTTTGTAGTGATCTGAGCAAAGGGTCCTGACACGAACGCTTGCAATTCTGACCTGTTAGCACGATTTGAGCGCCAAAATGAAGGTCGTAAAAATTTCGTGAAATTCCGAATTATTTGTCGTAGAATCGTAAAACGATTTTTTACGAAAAATGTCGTAAAAACCGTAAAATGGTAAATCGTAAAACGCACACCCTTGGTGTGGACGCTGATTAGGTATAACGGCTGACCCTGCAAGCCATCATAAAAGCCAGATACACAGTGATTATGCCTCAACGATTGAAAATGGAGGAAGAATGCGGTTGCAAGCCCTTACGGACTGATCAATGTGGACCTCCTAACCTCTACGTTACCATACCCTTAACTGATCGTAAGGTCTATTACCTTGCTCGCAACTTGACTGAATGTAAAATCACCCACGCAATTTTCATACCCTACCCTGAGCTCCATCACTATGCCTCTACGATTATAAATGGAGAGGTTCGGTTCAGCTTCCAATTTTTCAATTGTAACCAAATAACCCACAATAATCTGGCTTAGAAGGAAGGAATGCTGCTTCCATCTACGACTGGGTCAACAATATTTACCAGAGAAGTCGGAAGAAAACTAACCCCAGAGAAGTAGGCAGATGAACGGCTCATCGAATAGTAGGGAACTTTTCTAAAAGTTCAACATTCAACAGGTTTCCTCATATTTAAAATTTGAGGGAAGCCTTGAAGCATTAGGTCGTAAATTAAAACTTAAAGCTAGCAACCTCGTACAAGGCAAAAGAAGAAATAATTTGAAACCTGCTCTGAGTTTTCTGGACTTTTTCTGACTCAGCAACTCAAATTCTACATCATTTTTGGTGGCTAATTCGAAATTCAGGAAATATTGTGGACATTCATCTTGAATTGAATTTTTAATGTTTTGTAAAGTTGTATTTTTAATGTTTTTTGAATAATTTTTTAGCGTCGCTCAAGCACAATCGGAGCTACCGAACCGGCACTTCCATTGCGCCCCTAAGCAATTCGCTCCGCTGCAGATCCTCTATCGAATCGGCACGCATCACTCGATGAAACTCATCCTTGACGATATGATCGCACTCTCCTGTTCCTGCATGGCCTGAGGGCAAAGTCCGACACGGAGCAAGGCGTCGATTTTGAATTCTGCTTGAATCTCTCCTTTTCGAGTAGTAAACTTCACCGAACATTTCCGGTAAACTTGAGTACAATTGTAACCCTGTTTGCATAATAACATTTAATAATATCCGACTTTGAGATAATTTTATTCGCACCTTTCGCATAAAACACGACAAAATAGGATAACCACAGTCTATTCAGGGCTTCCCTGATATCACACAGTCCTGAAATTTCTACAAGAAAAAGAGAAAAAATACCTAATAACCTTTTACATTATTTCGTTGCTATGCAATGCAGTATCTACTGACGAGGTGCTAATGGAAATAAAAATTTATGAGATTATGCCCAAGTGTTTCTTAGTATTGACGGCTATTTCCGTCGATTTTTTGATGCGAGTGTAGATGACATTGATCCGGAAAATGGAAACTCGAACAAACAAAACATGTCACAATTCGAAGAGCAACGAACAGCATGCAAAGATGACAGAAAACGGCGGCAAATTCAGCGGTCACGGGAAACAGCTGATCACAGCACGGGTTGCCCATTCGGAAGGCGAATCGTCAACGATAAAACGCAGAAAATTAATATTTCACATAAGGGAGGTGGCCTACTATAACAGTAAAAGCGGATGAGCGAGAGATAAGAAAGTTTCCTACTGTGGTGTAACGTCTGCAAGGTGATCTTGGATTTTGCTCCAAAGAATGAGGCCATTAGGACTGTCCTTTCTGCATGCAAGAGGGTATAGAACAAGATGACTGGTGTTCCGCCTTACCCTCAGGGGCCTAAGAGGGCTGATTGTTGGAGTAAAACTAGCCTTCGCCAGACCAATGAAACTTAACCTTTCTGATATGGGGAAGCAGCGATCTAGGGAGAGCGGGACGACCACTCTGTCGCTCGCCGTTCTAGCCACCGTTAACCGGTCGATCTGCGTTTGCGCCGTGAATGTCGACCGGAGCCTTCGTTTATCCCACAGTTGCTACAGCAACAAGGCTGTTTGGAAGTCTCACCTGTTCCGATTTCGTTGAAAACATCACATGAAACACTTCAGGACGCCACGCGGGAGAATTCTTTAGCGAGCACTATTTGGGTTGGGATTACAGCCAATGGGAGTGTTTTTTTTTTGTTATTGTAATTGTTGACGTACTGGATTCCTCGACGCAGATTAAACTATTTTAAAACGAGTGGTTATTCACCATGTGACAGCAGACCATGTAGCATATTTATCAAAACGGTGTCGTACCTCAAGTCTCAAAGCGTGATTCTATTGTGATGTATAGATCCACTTCGCATTGGAGCAGAACTCGGCTGATGAAGGATAAATTTGTGTCAATTTCCGTGAATTTTATTCAGATAAATTGCAGAAGTGCATCGTGTAAAAGTCGTCTATATCGAATTTCCAGCCGCTATAAGATCTTGAAAAAATTTAGGCATATCTTCTCCTTGAATGAAGCCACCTGTTAAGGGTGACAGCAACTGAGTGATTTCCTCTTCAACATAGACCATATGGAAGAACTCGCCAAAATCGGCGACAATGTTCTGCTGACCGAGGTGTAATTTCTAATTCGAGATGTCTAGATCAAACAAAGTAACACCAAGAAAACGGGCGAAGAGGTGCATAATTATTGGTCGTGGACAGTACTGGATCTTGCCATACGTGGGCGGGTATACCATGGCAGGGTAAAGGGCATATCAAATGATCAATCACAGGGTCATGGTGCTCTGGTAGCCCATTCTAATGACCCTCTCCCTGGTTCATCCCAAAACGCACATATTGTCTCCATATAGAGAACAGCCTGAATAGAAAATCTGCAGCTAAAGTGCGAAAGACGCGCAAGGATGGACACTGTAGGATAAACTTGAATATGAAGCATCATTGGCAGCAGCATTGGAGGATAAACTTGAAATGAAAATACTCTCAAACTGATACATACTGTAAGCAAAAATTGAAACAACTCTTAAAAAAAACAAAGAAATAACATGAGCGAGAGACAAACTTACCATGGCCATTTCTAGCCATTAATCCTCCGTCTCATAGTTACGCAACCGCCTCCTTATGACTCGAAAGACCTTCCGTCGCTTCGACCAGAAGAGCCACTGAAGCCAGTACAACTACCATTTACCCCACAAAAAAGAAGAAAAGAGAAAGGAAAGCTAAAGTGAACTTACCCTGCCTGTGCATTTGCCGGCAAAGTTATCCATCTGTGTGGTGTCGAGCGACAGCGACAACACACAGCGCTTCGTGCTTTACCGAGCTTGTGTAGGATCGACGACTGTTTCTTAAAAGTGAATAATTGGGGGGAAAGATATGATGGCAACAGGTGAATACTGAAAAATCAAATGAAAGATACCTCTGCATGGTACGACGTAACTGCACTCTGCACTGTGATAACTGATTGTTCGCCTCCAAGAGCTAAGTCGTGCAAAGGAGAAAACAAACGATAAGGTTGAATATTTCGCTTCAATTACGCTTAGAATAAACTACAAAACACAACACTGAAATGGGCAATACTTGAACATAGTACGTAATAGTAAGGAAGAGTAAAGAACAAGAAGAAGAAAGTAAGGTTGGAAGAAGCCTTCCATTCACCGGATGTCGCAGTAACATTCTCGTTTTACTACACATATATCTAAAGAAACATAGCAACCAGGAAATGTCGACGAAAATGTTTCAGAGCCTTTATAGTGAAACGTAGGAAGTCTTGGAATGGAACGTTCACAGCCTCAGCAAAACTGCGCGTGCAAATCATGATGAATAGACCAGAGCAGCGCTGAAAAATGTCTAAAGATTTTATTTTCTTAGACGTCAAACAACAAAGACTTCGGTCATACTAAAAAGGAACTGACGGAAAAACAGCATTCGTCAGATGACCTTGCTACAACATCGGATAACCGCAATGGTAAGCATTAGCAAGAAAAAGCAGAACCATCAAAGTCAGTGAAGTTTGATTTGAGAAATTAAATGTGTTTATTTAGTCCAACAACTGATGATCAACACAGGCAAAGTTGCTTAAGCACTATTCTGTATCAAAGTAGAAGAACCAACTGAAATTTAAAAGCTGAAGGTATTTTTAATGAGCAAAAACGAAAAAACAGAGAAATAGAGATCAGCACCAGCTGTTTGGCAAAATGCCATGACAGAAGCGCAGAAATTTCTTTAATCATCTCAGAATTCCCACAGTAGTCGCAGTCACTCATCGACTCTCGCGTCTGGTTCTAGCCCATTTCGTGACAGGACACACGGGTAATGTCCCTGGAGCGCAAAAACTGCTACAATGCAGCTAGCTGGTGCAGTTGGACAAAAATTGTCAAAACCACGTTGCTTTTCAACTTTACGCGCTCATGTCAATCACTCAACTGCTTTTTAAAATTATGGTTGTGCTTGCACAGCGGCATTTTCCGCAACGCTCGGTATCAACCAACAAGTGGCGTAACGTTCAGATTTTGCGCTCCAGCTGCAGGCCGCCACGCAGCCGTAGAAACTTCTTTTGGTTTCAGACGAGTGTTTGTTTCCTTGTTCATCTTAAATTCCTGTGATTTCGGAAATCTCTTACCGACTCTCCGTCTGTGTTCTAGCGTATTTTTACGTCCGGCCACGAAAACAGCTGGAGCTAGGCGGCAGGGTTGATGAGAGATTTTTAAAATCACTGTAATTTTGGAGTAGCAAAGAAACTGCTACTCTGTTTTGGCATTTTGCCAAGCACCTATTTTAAACTTGGAATAATTTTGAGGAATGCGTAGTTAGTACTAGAGTGTAGTTTCTGTCGTTTGCTGTCGTTTTCGTGACGTTTCTATTTGGCTGATAGCAGTAACAACTTAAAAGTATGTCTTGGATAGTATTCTTCAAGCAATTAGAGGAAAAGTATGTCTTGGATAGTATTCTTCAAGCAATTAGAGGCGTACCTTTGCATGCTTCACACTTGCAACAATTCTGAGAAAGTGTGTTGTATCTGGTGTTTAACTCAATTTGTTTGTTTTTCACGTGGTATAATAGAATCCTTTCGAGCTGTTTATGAGGTTTCTTCGTTATGTTGGAAAAAGGCGATCAAAACGATGTGATCATCCAAAAAATGCGGATTCATTTTGACGCTTTTTTGAGTGGATTACTAAGTAATATTACTTTTCCCTTCACAGTCATCTATGACATTGTAGTCTTGTAAAAAATTCCTATTTCTTTTTTCACGATGAAGTGAAAAAACACAAATGTTTCGAAAAGGCGGAAAAACGATGTGATCATCCAAAAAAGTGCAGATACATTTTGACGTTTTTTTTCCACCGGATAACAGAGCAGTATTGTTTTCCATTTCACAGTCCTCAATGACATTGTAGCCTTGTGATAAATTCCCATTTCTTTTTTCATGTTGGAGTGAAAAAAAAACGTACAAAACTATGAAATTCTCTCAAAAATGCCAAAAAAGGCGTTCGTGAACCACTTGGCATACCTTCTAGTGTGGCGCTGGAGTTGTCGCGAAATGTGGTCCAAATTGGGGTTATTTGGTTTCTGGTTTCGTTATTCGGTTTGGATTTAGGGTAAACCGAATGAAATGGGCCACTAAACTGAATTAAAATTGACCGTCATAGGTATCTAGGTTATAGGTTCACATGCTGCTCTCAGTTTATCGCTTGAAGAGCTAGTTCTTCATCAGAACTTGCATCTGAAACGAGATTCGAAACATTTGCATCTCAGAGTATTTCTTCAGTGATCCACAAGAGAATATAATGCCTTGAGGAAATTGAAGAAGCGAAATATGTTCAAAGTCCTCGAAATAATTTCATGAAATAGATTATCGCCAGCCCATTCATTCTTTACAGACTTGCTATAAAGTCTTCCATGTGTACTCATTGGTCTTTCAAGAGGTTTCTTAGAACAGCTATTCTAAATTGAATATTCAATAATTCATCATTGTCAAGCAATTTCATATAATAGACTATCGTCAGCCCATACGTTCTTTACAGATTTGCTAGAAAGTCTTCCAATATTCCCTAATTGGTTTTCTGAGTGGTTTCTTAGGACGGCTACTCTAAAGTGAATATTGAAGAATTCATCATTTTCAAGCCTCGCTCTGCCGAATTTGCGACGTTTCTATCTGTCAGGTGGTGTACTTTCTGTTAACAGGCTTTTTTCAGTTAACTGCTTCTACTACCCGGTCAACAAGTCCTAGTTGGAAGCACACTGGGAAACGATGGACGAGATGGATACCCACACTACGACACCTGGTAGAGGGAAACGCTTCGAAGAATGTGCTAAATGCACAGAGGAGGCTGTGCATGTGTCGACCACAACAAGGACGGCGTATTGCAGCTCTTGTTTCGTCAAAATGGTGAAGGCGAAGTTCCGTTCATCGCTAAGCAAGCAGAAAATCTTCAGGGGTAAGGATACAAGAAGAGCCCTAGTTGTAGTGGATGGATCAACAGAATCTGCCTATCTTTTCCGTCAGATTGAGGACTCGGTGAAGCAGACGAATTTCAAACGGTTGATGATTGAACCTTCTTTTCTGGTGATGCTTTCCTCAACCAATGAATTCGAAGTAGAAGCTGTGCAGGGTAAGCTGTCTATTCTTCGGGATGCTTTACCCTTTTGCTCTTTCTATGTTGCGCACTTGGCAGCAGTGTTCGAATACGAACGTATGGATGATGATGGCACTTGTCATGGATTCCAACATGTTCAAAAGCTGACCGAACTGTGCAGTTCGATTGAGACAGTGTCCTCTCGCGAGGAAGTGTTGCGATTATTGAGGATACGTCTGATCCAGCAGATCGCCAAGGACCTCGGTTTATCGAAAATTGTTGTCGCCTCGAATAGTGACGAATTAGCCCAGCTGGCTATCTCACAGCTCTGCCTTGGACGAGGAGGAGCAGTGTCCGAGATGACGAACGTTATTGAAAATACGGCCGCTGGAGTGACATTCATTCGACCACTCAGAGATGTCAGCACTGAGGAAGCGACAACCGCATTACGATTGGAGAACGTAGAGCACTACGCATTCCTTCCCAATATTCACGATCAGCTCTCATCAGTTTCGTATGCATATGAAGCTGGCATTAAGGGATCGATTCAGCTATGTGTTTCTCGTTTTATTAGGAATCTTTTCAATGATGGTTTCAAGGGAACTGCACCAAATATACTTGGTGCTGTTAGCAAGGTACATGATCGAGAAGGGTCTGCCATATGTACGCTGTGTGGTTATTCATTTTCTAGCCAAGGATCATTTTGCTATGTATGTTCAAGCATTGTGAATGATTTTCCAGCCTCCAGTCTGCCTATTTTACTGGGCGAACGCTTGCGCTAATAAGTTGTACTGTTATTTACTAATCAGTGTTTCTTCTGCTTTTCACATTTCTGACTTTTATTTCATTAGTCTCAATCGTCCCATAAGGCGGATGCCCTTCTCTGTATTTACTTTTCCAATTGAAGACAGTCTTAAACGCGTGCTAGTGATTGTCCGCTAACTTCCAAAGGTTTTTATTCCATCAATCCATCTACAGTTAGAGCTCGTTAAATATGGAAGAGTCATTAGCATAAAGTACCACCAAGATGAGAGATCCAAATTGAACAAAAAATGCTTTCACAATTTGGAAATTTTTTTTAAATTTCTTGTCTGCTCACTTGAAAAGTGATATTCAGTCTCCCCTCCTCCTATTTGACGTTAAATTCTCATATGTGATCTATTTATGGTGCCTTGTTTCTTTAACTGTTCTTGTTAACTTGTTGTCAATTTAGTTTCGTTATACGTTGCACTTTATTGTTTTGTTGGTCATTGTTTTTTCACAGCTACATGTGATACTACCCCAGGAAGTAAATTTAAAATTTGCACTTTGGTTCAGTAGTATGTCGGGTGAAAAAAATGAAATCTAAGTTCAAATTGGAGCCGCCTCTAAAAAAGAAAACATTTCCGACTCTCCGTCTTCCGAGCGTCGGAAATGGGGTTGTTTGTGATGGAGGTATCGACTCTTCAAATGACTTTAAAGTAGGAAGGGTGAGACAATGGTGAGAGCTGACAATAGGCAGGTCGATCTGTTGCTATTTCTTCAGTCAGAATACAATGTCAAAAACGTAACGGAAGAAATAGAAGCGATTAAAACTATGATTTCTTTGTAGGTAAAGTTATACCAATCCACTGTAGGTAAAGTTAACTCACCAACTAACCTACTCGTAGTTTTAAGAATTCAAGCGGTATTCAAAGCGCTCGAAGGACCTCTGTAGCGACTGACAAGTGCAGCCTTGGAGAAAATTTGAAATGCAATGGTGATGATGGAGGTAAATGTCCAGATATTGTAATCATCTATGGTTGGCTCCAACACAAGTGTTTTTGAACATCGACGAACTTGTTATCTCCAGCGAAGTTGGAAAGGTTAGCGCATACCCAGCAAAGTGAGGGAGGAAGGATAGCAAGTTCCTAGAAGACGAAGGTCATCATGATATCTAAAGACGTTGAACGGTACGAAACGAGGACGAATACTAACTCCTACATCTTGAGGCACTCGAAAATGCAACAGTGATCAAAGTAGCCTCCTTTGAGTTCCAGTTGCTAATAAGATTCATAACACGGAACACACCTTACTGTTTGTTTTGGATGATATCTTGTTGTTGCATATACAAAGAGACGGGCAACTGTTTATCTCTAAATTTACGTTATCACATCAATTATTCAGTGACTGTAGTTATAACGGAGAAAAGGTAACACCGCGTTCAAAAAAGGAAACTTTTCAAGCTACATTCTTGTCAGAGAAAAACAAAGATACGCATTACAGAAAAGTTAGAAGGATAACAGCGAACATAAACTAACGTCGAAAGGCTAGACTCTACGATCACAGCTGTTTGCGCATCAACACCACCAGCTCCCTGGCTCACTTGCAAATGTCAACTTGTCCAGGTTCACTGGGCAACAGCGACTACGGAGAGCACAATTTCAAAAAATGCAAAAAAAATTCTGAATCCGAATGAAAAATTCGGAAGGCAAATAGAAAATAACAAACCGGAAGAGCGAACTTCGTCCAGTGGGTGACCAAGAGCAGCAGCTCCACTCTCACTTTCATCACTGCCGGATTCTATTCCAGTTCCTGAATAACCGCCAGGGCACTGGCTTAGATGGCTTCATTTTCCACCCACAGGACTGGGTCGAAATAGACAGCTTCGCCTGCTTCAGAAGCTACAAGGGTTTGATTATATAAAATGAAAAGTTCGCCAAACTGAAAACATAACTATGACATATGACGTATTTTTGACAGAAAGAGGACCGATAGTACGGTACTACGAGTTTGAATCCACAATGAATTACATTATAAAAAGGAATAGGAGGGAACTGCAGAAATTTTGCCTGATTCAGGAACGACTCAACTTCCTTGGATGAATCCTGTCGCACCGTACGGATACTTCATCTTGGGCAGATCTGCTGATGTCGTAACTCTATAACTCATATTAAACTACATCGTTTGGGAACGCTAAGATTCATGAAAAATTAGACACTTAGACATTCCCTTACTTAGACATTCCGTCCTTGAAATGTCATTAGCGAGGTTCAAATGTTTCCTTGACCATCGACCTGGTGTTTGAAACTTTTTCTCATGTTTTATCTGCTTCTCCATTGCCTCTTTTTTCTCGTTCGTCTCACTGTTAGAGAAATTTTGCATTTGTTTACTCCTTCTGATTCGTTAGTTTCTACGGTGTACCTCTTTCGTGTTTGCAGTTTTTTATCAGTGGTTCTGCAATTTTACGTGCATCTGCCATGCACGTCTCAATAAATAAATGAATAAAAATTGAAACATTGAAGAGATTGTAGCATTATACCCAATAAGAAGCATCTCACAATAGAATCGAGAGGAAACGCGGCAGTTCTCCATTGACCCATTGACGACCGCGCCATTTTTGCGTGTCTGGCGCGTGGGATCAATCGATTTCTCGCCGCGCTCAGGGCGTAGTAAAACTGCAAAGAAAATGAGCAAAAAATGAGAAATCGGGATCATTAATCTTGGCGATATCCTTAGGTAATAGCACCTTTCTCAATTACAGAATTTTCTCAGAATTCTTCCCAATTTAGCTAGAAGGTCACCTTTTTTTAAATGATTTCGATTGTTTCCTTTCTAAACACAGAGAATGTTTCCAGTGATCCATATTTTAGTAGTATCGTTGATATCTGCGGTTCATTTGTGTCTGATGTCATCTTTGGAAACACCAAAAAACGTTTCTAGCGATCAACATTTCTTTAGAGTACCGAAGAAGACCTGTACATATTTCGATCTACTTGATTACTTGCATATTTTGATGTATAAATCAGCAACTGATAACTGTTTTCATGGACCACTTCTTCCAGAGCAATCTTTAAAGGTGAACAATATATCGGATAGGAAAGATGGCCCGAACCATTCGACACCATCTAGAAAATAGAAATATTAAGCTGTGGCTTGACATCAAGCCACACGGTTCCACGCGGTCAACAAGGCGTCGCTTGCCATCAAACCACGCGGTCGTCAATGGGTTAAATAACCACCACAATAGGCTACTCGAGCAGGAAACCGCACTATAAGAAAGAGAAATGAAGGAAAAATCGCGAAAAGAAAGAGAAATCAACTTTGTGGACAAAACATCGGCCAGCTGAACTCGTAGTTGGCAAAATGCCGAGGTAGAAACGCAGAGTGTTCTCTAATCGTCTCCATTTTCCATTGTTTGCCGCAATCTCTCATCGACTCTGGCGTCTAGGGCCGCATGTTCGTCTCTCCCCAACTCTGGAGTGGGCGGGGCAAGGTGCTAGAAAGCGCCATAGTAGACAATTGAACCGAGCCAAAGGTATGATGCATTCAATTCGACTGTTAAACAGGACGACGCATTGAGGGATAAGGTAGATCTCTATTTCAAATATGAAGGATTCCGTGCACAAGCGAAGAAATATTCGAAAGAAGAGAAGGAGGCTTTGCGTGAGGTAAGTTGCCAAAATAGCAAACTCACATTCCTTCCATCGCACAGCTCTAAATTTTAATTCAGTTGCTGCTGATTGGTTATGACGGACTCACATTGAACAAAATCTGAGTCACCTAAAGCCATCAGTGTGGGTGCACTATCATGTGGGTTACTCAGCGTTAACCAGGATAAAAAAAATTGCTACGTGTGGCGGTCTACATACAGTAGCGGTCAAAAAGATATGTCACTTTTCATTTTTATGCATAAGTCGTTCAAATTGGAAAGAATGTGATAATAATCGATAGTTCCGATGACACTATTCGAAAATATAGCGAAACATACCGGTGTTGCACATTCTGTGTTTTTTAACACGCTGACAACAGTGTGGAGCAATGTTGCGCCACGGTCAAGCGGCCGCGTGGGACCGTGTGGCGCAATGCTGCGCCACAGTCTTGTATTGGATTTTTCTCGATACATTTCAGAATTTTGAAGAACGTTTTTGTGCCACTTTTTAGTTGACCTTTGCACATTGTTATAGGAAGCGTGGTCCATGAAAATGATTCTTAGCTTCTGATTTACTGGAATTTTTGATTGTGCACTAGTTTTTTCTACAAGGAAAAACAAATAATGGTTATTGCAAGAAACAAATCAATGCAAACAAATACTGTTTAGTGGAAAAAGCACAAACAAATATTGATTATTAGAATGAACAAATAATGAACAATAATCAAATAACAGTTTCCTTTTAACCTGGATGGGGAAAAAGGACATTCTAAGAGCTTCCAGCTGTTATTTTTCTATTTTCATTGCCAAAAAAGGAATAGTCACAATCCCCGATATTATAGGACTGTATATGTAGTCTTCGAGATTTACTATTCACTTCCATTCGGAAAAAAAATTCGCCGTATGCCGGCATCATGCCACAGCCTCGGCGTGCTAGAAAATCGGTTGGTCCACGCGCCAGACACGCGAAAAAGGCGCTGTCGTCAACGTGTTAAAAATATTTCATAGTGATTTTCATATGCTATTTTCAACGAAAATATCTCGAAAACCAGTGAGCATAGGATCAATGTGAGATGATGTTCTGATAAAGCATAGTTTATTCATTAAATTTTTTTACGAACGTTAGGTTCAGACCGCCGCTAAAGTATAGATTTTTCTGAGCAAACATTCTGGTGGTCAAAAACTGGTCAAATTTTAGGACCATGTTTTGAAGAAAATTCTATACCTTTTCAATTTCCTAACGAAATTACGTCAAATTTGACTGTATTGTAGGAAATCATTGTCTCTTCAAGATTCTTACTTTTGTCTCGAGGCTGGTCTCTTACTTTGTGAGAAACTCCCTTTGGAATTGAGATTGCGTAAACTGTTATATTCGAAAAAGCTCAAGAGAAATCAACTTCATTTCTTCTCAGTTCACAGTTCTATGGTGCTCTCAGTACTGTACGCACGCTGAAATAAATTGAAGGAGTGTAAATCAAAGCGGTATATTTTTATGAAAGACTTTGATTTATTTCAGGGTACGTATAGTATTAAAAGTACCATAAATGTACTATGAACTGAGGAGCAATGGAGCCGATTTCTCTAGAACTCAACCGAATATAACAATTTACGCAATCTCAACATTAAATGAATGTTTATCACGAAATAAGAGGCCAGCCTCGAAGCAAGAACTAGAATATCAATAGAATATTAGAATATCTAGACCACGCTCTATCAGAATATCATCTCAAATTGATTCTACGCTCAGTGATCTTCGAAATATTTTCGTTGAAAATATCATATGAAAATCACTATAAAATATTTTCAAAGAACACAGAATTCGCAACACCGGTACGTTTTGACATATTTTCAAATACAGCCGACAGCACTATCGATTAGTATCAGATTCTTTTCAATTTGAGTTATTTGTGCATAAAAGTGAAAAGTGACCTATCTTTCTGACCGCTACTGTATTTTGATGATAATGCCCGAATCAACTTTGGTTAAAAGCCCAAGAGTGCGAATCATTCTGTTTGCCAAACCCCAAGAAATAGATGGCCACGGAAGTGAAGACTTGAACTATACGAAACTTCGACTTGAAAGGTTGGACAGAGTGTAGTCACCTAAAGCACAATGTGACAAAATTCAATTGAAGAGGACCTGTGCTCACCAAAGGCTCCCAGTGGTGACAACGTCTAAGCGTTTGAATAAAGTTTTTTCGTTGCTGGAGCTTAATTTTGATTAATCCGGTTTTTATTGATTTAAAACGCCAGCAATGCCTCCCAAAACCTTCGGTGAGAATTTCAAATGCGAATATTGAAAACTAAGAATGAAAACAAGTAATCTTGAGGTCAACTATGAAGGAGCTGCCATGACCACTCCTTTGAAATGCGCCGTGGACACAGCTTCAACTCATGATCGTAGGGGGCGTTTGAGAGCTTTTCTTGGTCTTTGTATACAACGACATGCGGGATAGGAATTTGAAAATAGGTTCCGACTGAATGGCTATTTTCTGAAAGTACTCTTTCAACCTATTGAGGCTCTGTGCAAACAAGGCGTCTCCACTCAGTACGTAAAGATCCTCAGTGAGCTCTACAAAGGATTCACGACCGTGATCACACCATCCTACAACAACGTTCGCAACAACGTGAAGAGGGGTGGGTGCTATGATCCCACGCGGACACGCGCCCGCCCCTGCGCCCACCCCCCCCCCATAAGCCACGCTGACTGGGTGGTCAAATACTTTGAGTGGTTGGTCAAATACTGGTATGAATTAGCACGAATAAGTCAGAGATCACAGAAAGTCGATAATCACGAATGGAGTGCCAATAACGATTATTGTCATCATTTCTGTCGTCTGTGCTCGAGAGATGTCGACGGTTTTCGCACTTCCGGATACCGAAGAGAAGGCAATTTTCTTTCTCCAGCAGCGAGGTGTTCTTCCATCACAGAAGAAATGTAAGGACGGACATCAAATGAAGCTCATCCTCGGGAACAGACAAACCTACTGGAAGTGTTCCAAAGTGAGCTGTGGCAGGCAGAAGACGCATATAACGAGCGGGACGTGGTTCTGGAACATGAAACTGACATTCGTAACTGCCATTCGCTTCCTGTTCAGCTGGAGTCAGGATCTAGCGTCACTCAAGTGGTGTAAGGAGCTCAAAGGCGGGGCTCAAAGGCGTGTGTACTGTGGAACAGGCGAGTTCGAGAAGCCATTGCTTGGCAAGTTCGACAACGCTCCTCACAGAAGATGGGCGGTCAAGGGATGGTTGTAGAAGTGGATGAGACTGTTCTCAAAACGAA
Organism: Nippostrongylus brasiliensis; assembly: GCA_030553155.1. Classification (NCBI taxonomy): domain Eukaryota; kingdom Metazoa; phylum Nematoda; class Chromadorea; order Rhabditida; family Heligmosomidae; genus Nippostrongylus; species Nippostrongylus brasiliensis. The sequence goes on along the minus strand of CP130733.1, from coordinate 31,971,277 downwards.
AGTTCAATGCCGGCCGAGTCTTCCCAGCGCAAAAGATTGTAGGAGGGATTTGCCGAGAAACGAAAGAGTGCTTTTTGAAGATGGTTGAAAACCGCAGTGCAGATGTTCTCCTTAACATCATCAAGGACAACGTTGGTGACGGAACAACGCTGCACACAGACTGCTGGAAGGGATACTCCACCGCGGAGTTGGAAAATGCTGGTTTCCAGCACCTGAAAGTGAACCATCGGTACATCTTCGTGGATCCAGATTCGGGAGCACATACGCAAGCAATTGAAAGGCTATGGGGCTCTCTAAAATGGGCCAATAAACGAAGGAACGGAACGCGCCGTGATAATCTGGATTCCTACTTGACAGAGTTCATATGGCGTAAACAGGTATGTTATTGTAGTTCATTCATAACAGCTAAGTAATCAATTTTTTTTACAGACCGGAAAGCAAAATCCGTTTGACGTATTGATTGAAGCGATGAGAGACTTCGTAAAGTAGCCACTATCGTGTTAGCTAACGATTTTATTGGTTTGTTATGTTATTTAGCTAACAGTTTCGTTGGTTTGTTATCGACTAAGACTAACACTTCGCATTGTTTGTATCGCTTTCGCATCAATAAACTGTATGTGATCGTCTCGTAGTAGCAGTGCCCAAAGATGCATGCCAATGGCGTGCCAATAACCACTATCGATGGGGAGTAGGGGGGGGGGGGGGGGGGGCGCAGGGGCGGGCGCGTGTCCGCGTGGGATCATAGCACCGAGGGGTGTGCGCCAAGGTGGTACCATATCACCGAAGCTGTTCAACGCCTCTCTCGAGAACATCATGCGAACACTAGAATGGGACGTCATGGGAGTGAAGATCGACGGCCGGCAGCTACACCATCTTCGTTTTACGGATGGTATCGTACTCATAACACCATCTATCACCCAGGCAGAACGCATGCTGGCCGACATCGATCATGCGTGTGGGAAGATCGGCTTGCAGCTGAACTTGACGAAGACGATGTTCATGAGGAATGGATACGTTTCTGATGCCCCATTTTCGCTCAACGGAACGAACATCTCTGAATGCTCCAGCTATGTGTACTTGGGTCGAGAAGTCAACATGACCAACGACTTGAGTCCAGAGCTGGGCAGGAGGAAACGAGCGTCTTGGGGCGCGTTCAAGAGTGTTGAAGAAGTAGTGAGAAGGACGAAGAACGCCCGACTCCGCGCCCATCTCTTCGACTCTACGGTTCTTCCTGCGTTGACGTACGCTTCAGAATCCTGGGCGTTGCGCAAGCAGGATGAACATGCGATTTGCGTCGCGCAACGAAGTATAGAGAGAAGGATGCTCGGAGTGACTCGCTTCATCCAGGCGAGAGACGGCATACGGAGCTCCGAGCTACGTCGACAGCCGAAGATCAGAGACGCAGTCGCATGGGCCAAGTTGTCGAAGATCAGGTGGGCCGGACACGTAATGCGATTTCACGACGACCGTTGGACGAGAGCCGTTACTGACTGGATTCCACGGGACGTCAGAAGAACACCAGGTCGCTCACCTTTGCGCTGGTTGGACTTCTTCGTCAAATCTCTGAACGACCGATTCGATGCCCTTCGTGTTTCTCGAGCGAGCAAGACCCACTGGTCTACCATGGCACGCGACAGGGACGAATGGACTGGATACAAATCTACTGGCGCCCGCTCGAGCAAATCGATGATCAACGGGACGACATTTAGGTGATACTGGCACAATCAAAAATGTAAATACTAAGAATCGTTTTCATGGACCATGTTTCCTATAACACTTTAAATACAAAGAAACGTACTCTGAGGGCTTGATTCAATGTTTGCTGAGCTTCTTCGTACTGCAACAGCGGTCTGTGGTCGCCTCATTCGAACAATTCGAGACTACTGAGTGTTGAAGGCGTTAAAATACGCAGTAAAATGGATTGAACACAGATCACTATAGGGGGTGAAATAAATGAAGTTCAAAAAGACAGTTACGCAAACGAAACGGCATGTGTATTGACGTGAAATCAACAGTGAAAAAAGGCGGGGCGATAGTCTTGTTCCGCTGTCGATACTCAGAGCTAATTGTGGAAGAGAGCGCTACTGCCGACGCACAACCCTCGTAGTGTTCGCATATTAATGGGTTACACTAGTTTCTTAGACGGATAATTTCCAGTGGAAGTGCGTTGCTCACGTTCAGCTGCCGCCGACTTCTTGGTTGTCGCCTCGAAATAAGTGCGGGCGCCGGAATGCTAGATCTCTATTCGCATTCGGACGATTTTTCTTTTTCTCATTGTTGTTCTTGTTCACTGGAAATGTGTTGCTGAAGTTTCGAACCAGATGTCCAAGTCGTTACTGAAGTTGAAACGTTGAAACCGACATTACTGTAAGCAGCCACATCTAATCAAACCCAATATCAAGCAGTGGGAAAGATGATGACCAAATTCTAGATTCGAATCACCCCGATCCGGTGGTTTGTTTTTCATGTTGGTCACGGTTCTTGGTGCTATATCGGAGGAAGAGCTCCTTCTCCATGTTACGTGGAACTTAACCCATCCACTTTTTCCATTTTTCGAACTCCAATGACCAGAACAAGATCTCCAAGGGGTTCGTGAAGGGCAATGAAGCCCCACCCTGCCCTGTAGGTATCGTCTGAGCCGATAGTGGTGATATGATATCGCCGCCGCGTGGGATATCCACCTTTTTGGATTTTTTATAAGGCAATTCAAAATTCTTCAAAATTGAACACCTTTCCCTAAATATCGCAGTTGACCATCTTTGTGAAGAATTTTTCAGATCATCCAAATTCACTCTTTTAAGAGAAATATTAGCCAGTAACTGTAATGAAGTGCTGTAGACCGCTGATGTGTATCTGTTAGAGCCTCATCAGGTTCTGATACTGTTAAGTATCACGTGAAAGTACTACTTGAGCTTTTGCTCTCGCCCCTGAAGGTGCACTAGAGCTGTTCCCATAGCCGCTTTCACGTCCTCGCTCCGTACCCTATCCAGCCCTATCCATCCGCATGCCCACCTGAGCGGTCTCATTTCTGCAGAATGCACTTGTTTCACGTGGGCCTTTGTCGCGGGCCAATACTCACTGCTGTAGTGCAGCGCACGTCTTACAACTGCCCGGTATAATTTTCCTGTAAGCACCCTCGAGCACCTTCTGTCACACAGAATTCCAGCGGTTTCTCTCCATTTTATCCAGGCTGCATTTATCCTTTATTTCACTGAATGATCTACGGTACCATCCTTTGACAGTTCAGTCAGTCCCGTGGTAGCGGAAGTGGTCCACCCTCTCTATGGCTTCCCGATAGCAGTCGATCATTGGTTCTGAACCTCCCTCCGATCTGAGGAATTTATTTTTCCCAGCGTTTAACCAGAGTCCACTTTTGGCCAAGGCTTTCTGCAACTCTGGAACCCTACCCTGCAGTTCTTCTCTGCCATCCATCATCAGCAATATGTTATCCGCAAAGAGGATGGTTTTGAGTGGATATTTCACCAGGTGACTGACCATGCCATCAAGCGTCAGGATGAAGAGGAACGGGCTCAGTGCTGATCCTTAGTGCACACCAACCACGATATCGGTTTTCTTTGTGTGGCCGTGCGATGTGCGTACTTTTTCTCTGGGTCCGGTACACATATCCCTTATTATTTAGATCAAGTTCTCAGGCAACTCTCGTTCCCGCAAAGATCTCAGGGGCACTTCTCGAGGTAGCCTGTCGTACGCCTTCTCCAGGTCCGGAAATGCCAAGTAGCAGGTTTTGCGCTTCTCTCGGTATTTCTCTATTAGCTGCCTGGCAATGAAGATCGCACCCACAGTAGGTCTACCCGGCATAATCCCGAATTGCTCATATGAGATGGGGAACATTTTTCTAAGCCTGCTGTCCACCATGTTCTCGAAGACCTTCATGGTATGGGATATTAACTTGATTCCCCTGTTGTTCGAGCATTCCATCGAATCGCCCTTCTGCTTGAAGATCAGTGCGATGATGCTGTCCCTCCAAGCCTCAGGCAGCCTACCCTCAGCAGTGACCTTGTTCAGGAATCTCGTTGCCCAATTTAAACACTTTCCATATCTCCGCAGGCACTCCGTCTGGTCCAACTGCCTTGCCAATCTTCATTTTCTTCAAAGGACTCTGCACTTCTTCCTCCGTCCAAGGCTCTATAGGCCCTTACACCCGCTCCGTTTCAAGGGCATTTTCTCGAGGAAACTCTTCATTCGAAGGCTTTTGAAATACTCTTCCCACCTGGCCTTAACTTCTGCTGGCGTTCTTATCCTGCACGATGTCCTTCAGCGGATGGTGAACTATTCACGATTTCCCTCGCACACTGCAAGATGGTTTAGCGTCGAATCCTGCACGATGTCGTGCTTTTGCTAAGCGGATGGTGAACTTTTCAGCAAGTATTTCTCTAGCACACTGGGGTTTACCAAAGATGGTTTGCGCCGCCTCGTTAACTGCCCCGACCGGATTCGAAGACCAGTGTTTGAGATGGGGTTATATGCTTGCTCTATTTTGGTCGTAAACAGGTGATATCGCTGCTGTGAGTTGAGTTTGTTGGGTTATATGCTTGTGAGTTAGTTCTGAGGCAGTGAACATATCGACCAGCCACAGCTTTTGATTAAGCATGGAGCAACATCAATATCGATCAATAATTGTAGCCACTGCCTGAGAAGATAAAACTTTTCCACGGTGATGCGATGCAATCATAAGGAAAGAATTTAGAGGAATGTAAAATGTGCGAACCATAAAGATTGCGCTACGCATCTGTCCGAATCGTCGGATTCTGGACCTGGTTGAAAGCTCACCGATAACATGCTTGTTCTACTTTGGTCGCCAACAGGTGATATCGCTGATATCACTAAAACGTAACAAGTTTAACCTGCATTTTGAGATGCTTTTGCACAATACTGCTTACTCTATTCAAAAACCCTGGACTCTTGTAATGAGCATGTAATAGCAGCTGCTTTGCTGTTAAACTTGTTATGTTTTTACGGCATACACATCGAGAGCTAGAATAAAAGATGATGCTGTGGTTACAAAAATATTTTCTGAAAATAAAGTCTACGTAGATTCAGAGCTGCTGCAATTTAAGCTCGACTTCGGCGCACATAAATGTGTATAACTTAGAAAAAGCGTGGAGCCAGAAGATTCGCAGAAATTATTTGGGAAAAAATAAATAAATAAGCCTTCGTCGGAGAAGAAAACAAACAAGGGAAGAAAGGAAAAACGACAACAGTAAAAACACGAGGCCACTCTGCACGTAAAGCATCTATCCCTAACACCAGTTTTAAGTGTTAGGATGTTAATTTTTCAAATTTCGACCGTTGCGGGCAGGTAAAGGTGAGCGATGAAGGCGTGGAGGCGGGATGACGATGACGACGCAATGAGTTACCTACCTAGATCTGCTGAAATCAATCGAAAAGGAGCGCAGATTCGTAATCAGCACTCAAAATTAATGACGTGAACGTAGTTATAGCCAATCTTTGAGTTTGACCCAGTCACCCAATTCGATGTCGTGGATGGCCATCAGCCGAAATTAGGAAAACAAACGACAGAATCGCAATAGGCATGCAAAAGAACCATCCGACACGAAGCTTTGACGAAACCAGTAGTCCTAGGATCACCGGTTTCGACAGCTTCGTGATCAGCGCGAAAGTGGACCCCATGGGCAATGTTTCAGTCAAATTGAAAAGAAAAAAATCGTAAGGTATGACGATGCTAAAATGATAACCAGCGTAGGGTCAACGCAATATGGAGTACCAGCACCCTGCTCCCACATAACACCCAGATGATGCAACCTGCTCGGTTGGAGGCGAAACGGTCCAATGTCGACATTGGTGAAAGGGGAACTGGACTAATTCTAGCAGCAAAAGGTTGGGATAGTTGCCATCCCTTACCGGATACGAATGGAACTTCACACGTACTGTGTTATTCTTATCACCGCCACATCGGCTCCCTCAACCGCGTTTCTAGAGTGGCTCAATTCACAACGGTTCATCGGCAGACCGGCCGATTATTGTGAGTTCTTACGAACTTTTAGTCGATCCGAAGTGCTTGCTAAAAGTCCTGAAACTTGAAGAGGATTTTTAAATGGGAAACACCTATTCCTTGAATTCTGCTCAATCGGCTCCGAGACAGTCACCCTTTACAAACTCCGACCTGATGATCAGCCTCCTTTGGAGTGGTCCGTCATCTCCCAACGTTAATCACAGTGAAATCTGACTCCGCATAGATTCTGTATGAAACAAAACCCCAAGGAAAGTCGGGACTTGTTTAATATGGCTATAGCTACGGTGTTCCTCGCTGAAGAAGATTAAAAATGTGCAGAAGAGAACTACACATACACATCATAAGCAGCACAACTTCTACATCCACGCAACTCGAGTAAAATGAAATACATCAGGAGCTTCGACTTAATATCTCCAACGCTCGGATTATCGATCTCTGATGAGATAAGAGCGCTTCTTCGGTAACGGTCGACGTTACCGTAAAGGCCCATTCAGAGGCTGCGGCATTGCGGCGCCGTAATTTTAGCATTTTGTCGTTTCCTCTATTTCGTAACAGTATGTTTGAAAGGTTGTGATAGTTCCAGAGCAGGAGACGAACTTTCACACAGTTCTTGGGTTGTGAGGACCCCCACCTTACCCGATTTTCGCTAACGGGGGTTAATTGGGGATATGAATGCTATTAACGATTTTCACATGTACTAATCGTGTCCTTATCACTGGCCACATCGACAAGCATCTTCGCTACGAACATCCACTCGGCCATCTCGGCGCTTTGATGGCTGTTCTTGGCCCTCTCATGTGGATTCTCCACCGTATGCGGCGTATACGGCAATCGCGCGCGGTTTGCAATGGAGCGCGTCAACGGGACTACCGTTTGTATGGATAGGCGCGAGTGCACTTCACTGGTCGAAGAAAACTTTTTCTTTTCAACTTGGTCCAACCTTCGCCAATGGGGGTTTTCGGGGGTGCTCATCACGGATCTGACATCCGTTTTCCTGAGTCCCGGGGTTGGCTTTATTATGTTTTATTAATGTAGTAGTATAATTCTGTTTGTGTCCGTCTAAGGGAAGGGACGAAACGGTAATGAATATCCTCGGAATGGCATGTTTAATGCTAAATGAAATGCTTGTTGATTGATTGATTGTTATAATTTTAATATCTTGCGACTGCTCGAATAATTGTTGAAACTGCTCACAGAGTCTGGTTTTGTGAAATGAATGGTTTTCAAATTATTTTTTCCGTCAATAAAATTGTAAATTATCTTTGTAGGAATAGAATGGATATGGTTTTTGTGATGAATTTTCACCGTTATCACCAAGCATTGAACTCTTTCACCAAATTAATCATACCACTCTCGAGTTATGGAGACATGAGCATAATACGGGTCCTGTTCACCATACTTGCCCCGTGGTTCCCGTATTCTGCTCATTTATTTCCTTCTCAGCTGAGAAAGAATTCGCCAAAGTGGAGGACGTTGTCAGGGAAGTCAGTCATTTCTGGACTCAGAAAGGACGTCAAATAGCGAAACACATTCTTACTTGCGATATTATTTAACAATATTTATTGGGTATTATTTTATCGATTGTTTTCAAAGTGCGCCCATTAGTGTTGCAAGAGGCGCAGATCTAATTAGGAGTTTTAAAGAGGCAACAATGAGTTCATTTGTAATGCGGTACAAGAACACGTAACCCTAGTGCTGCAGCTTCGGATTAGATCAAAATTTTGGTTTCTTCATTGTGCAACTTTCTCCGGTAATTGCGAAGTTTCCGTTTTCCATCATTTATGATATGATTTTAGAGTTTGTCTTCCAAAGGTGTTGTTCCGACGTTTGGTCAACTGCTCGCTAGCCTTATCTACTTTGTCACCCCGTCAGAATAATACGGACGTGAAAGTTGTGGTTATAACAGAGCAAGGATCTCACACCACCGATGGTTTTGGTGCGCTCACGAATGCGCTTCGGAAAGCAAACATTTGCTTCCGTGTTCTTGATGGTTAGCTTTTGTTTAGTTGAGATTTATCTGTTCTCTGTTTAGAATTTAATCGAAAACTCAGAAAGTACATAAGCTTTATCTATATTATCAGGGGTGTGTGAACCTTCCGAATTCCGATTATCGGCCGCTTTTGGCCCTCCCGTTTCCGTGTTCCGCTTTTTTTTTCGGGCGGAACACGGAATCGGAAGAAAAATCGAAGAGCTCCACTGTGCATGCTAACACAAGGGAGACCAAAGTTTTGGTTTGACAACGATGTGATCCATTCGACTTCTGAAAGATTGAAATCAACGCAGCGAGGTTCACTCCCTTAGGAAACGTGCAATGAAGTATTTGTCGGCACCTGCCACAATGAAGTATTTCTCGGTACCTGGGCTTGGGCTTCTAATTCTATTTTGAAATTATTATTCACTAGTTTACATTTTCTAAGTGTTTTTTAGATCCAGTTGAAGCAGCTTTGTCATCGTTTCCACTGCTACGGATCGAAGAGAACAGGATAAATTCACGGTCGACGACTGACGTAGGCTGTCTGAATCTGAAGTAAATACCTTAGATCACATGACGTGATGTTTTTCCAAACCTAACAACATTGTTCAGTGCCTTTCGCATTGACCATGGAATGGTACCGTCTACTGACAAGCGTCAGGTATTTCCCGTGAAGATACTTCCTCATCTGTTACTAGGAAACTACGAGACCGCCAGCGATGCAAATCTTCTTGGAAGGTGTGTTAGCTTCAATTATTTGAATCGCTTTAATAGTCATGCTCTTGAAATTGGCTCATTGCGCTTACCTTGTGTTGGTATGCATGAGGATTATTCCTCTATTATATGCTCGTCTAACTGAAATTGGTGAAACATATTGTTCTATTCCTTGTTAGGTATCGTTCGAATATCTGAATTTCGAACGACTTCCGGGTTCTTATTTGTAGAATCTTTTTTCATTATTTCACTGTAAACGGGTTTTGTTTTCCTTTCGGTGTACTGTAGGAAAACAAAAATCAATGAATAAAAAGCACGCAATCGCCCCTGCAGATAATTGCGACTCGTTTCCGTCTGTGCTTGCTTCAGAACTTAAATTTGCGTGCAGGGAACGAGACTGTTCTTCTCGCCAAGATGTGGGTTGCCTATATCCCAATTCGCAGTTGTAGCTATGTTATAATTGTTTCTTCACGTTCCTCTAGTGAATCTTTTGCTTATTACCCGAATCTCTTTTGCTTCACTCCTTTGCTACAGTGGTAAATTACATCTCAAGAATAAAACAAATTAGTCTCGACTCTCCAACCTTATTAGCCTGTTACTGGAAAGATAACTCCATTGCAGAGATTTTGTTTTCCCTGAGATTTCATTATTTGCGAACTCAGGTTTGAACGGTGTGGAAATGAATAAATGAAGGAAATTGTAGCGTTGAGAAAATCATGGCTTTGGTCAGCATATTTCTATCGTGGTGTGAGTTATAATAGGTCAACATATTAATTGCAGAAACGGTGCTCGATATATCATCAACGTAACCTCAAATCTGCCCAACGCTTTCGAATATAACCCGTCATACCATTATCTGAGAATCTCCGTGGACGACAACAGCTCTCATAATCTGTCGCAGTACTTCCCTGGTATGCTCAATCTGAGTTCACTTTGTTCACGATGAAATTTGAAGGAAGAAACTTCAGAAGCAATTGCTTTCATCGATGCGGCTGCGCGTGCTGGTGACGCCTGTCTCGTTCATTGTTTAGCCGGAATATCTCGAAGTGTCTGGCTTACCTCATGGCTAAGAACAAGTACGTTAAGATAGTCTTCGCTATTATAGTCCTTTTATACAAGAGTTTTCAATTGTTCAGGTGGAGTTTGGAAGACGCCTATGACCTGGTTCTGCGAAGAAATGCGAGCATTGCCCCCAATTTCCACTTCATGGGACAACTTACGGAGTACGAACGACATCTAGGTGTGCGAGTCAGTGGAACTGGAGTGAATGAATTTAAGCGTTTCATCGTTTCGTGTGGTTACTTTTTTATGATAAAAGAACATATGAGATGGATTGTTTCAAATTGTGTTATTTTTCGCAGGTGACGTTTAAGTAGTACTTTTTTCGAGACTGTCACACTGAACCTGTTCATCGTGTTGATTGTTATAATTTTGATATCTTGCGACTGCTCGAATAATTGTTGAAACTGCTCACAGAGTCTGTTTTTGTGAAATGAATGGTTTTCAAATTATTTTTTCCGTCAATAAACTTGTAGATTATCTTTGTGTTTGAAGTTTTCAAGTTACTATAGTCCAGAAAGAATAGCGTCCAAGAGTGGTAGGAGGTAACAGGTTTGGCAATGTCATACCGTGGATCATACGTGTCCAGCTACGTGGAACACCGGCGGTTGATAACGTTCATGTGTCTCTCTGCTTTCCTTTGTATCTATAAATGGTTTGTCTAACCAACATCACCATCGTAATAGTTTGCATCCTTCCAGATGTACTCGCGAACTTCGTACGATCCATCAAGCCACGTTGACGCTCATGACGACAGACCGGTCGATTATTGTGAGTAGCCGACAACGTGAACATCGCCCACCAGACCGCGTTCAAGAACGTCTAGTCGAAGCCCATGCTAAAAGTTTTAAAACATGAAGAGGATCTCTTCGTTTTTGGTTACTTTTAAGAAGTTTTGCAGACGTTTATGGGCAAACTGTCACAATTCTTGAGTTACCATCTCGGATAGCCGAGTGGCCAGCAAAGAAGTTCCACTATCTGAACGTCCCAGGTTCAAATTCAGGCGTCCCAGGTTCAAATTCAGGACAAAAAATCATGCCTTGCGAAAATTGTAGATGTGGCAAAAGTTCCAACGTTAGCCTCAGGTTGGAAGGTCGGCTGGTGTTCAAACCCAGTCACGAAACTGCGAACAACGTCAGGAAGAGTCAAGTAGTGCTAGGACATCACCCTCAAGTGGCGCGCAGGACCACTGCTAGAATCGTACGTTCAGGATTCGAGGGTTATTAAGGGACGACGACAACTGTTGAAGAAGCGAGGGCGATTGGGGACGCTCACTGTATGTACAGGAAAGAAGTGATGTGACTGGACTCATGAAGAGAAAGTATCTTCTTGTCCTTCTCTCCCATCCATCACGTCTTGTGCAGACACATCCAAAACACGTGTGTGTACGAGACATGGTGGAAGAGAGAGAGAAGGACAAGAATGGTGTCAATCTCTTCCACTAGGGCGAGGGTTAAAAGTGGAACGGAGTAGGAATCGCACAAGCTCTAAAGAATCAGTGTCGGATGTACGAAGGATCAACGGTAGGAGAGCAAACTTGGTAGTAGACATGAAAGATGGATTCTGGTCCATGATATATACAACACAAAACGAATGCTCCGATAAGGATAGGAATGAGCTGTAGATGACCCTGGTTTGCACTATCAGATCTGTCTCTTAAGATGACTCTTGCGGGAGATCAGAATGGCCTCGTTGGAAAAGCTAGACAAGGCTAGGAAAAGGTGCATGAAGGTAGAGGAATCGGGTTTAAAAATGAAGAGGACGAACAAATTGTAGAACTAGAAGAGGTCCACAACGTAGCTATCTGCAGTACATTCTTAGCAAAGAAGGAAAGGCAGAAGGCGACCACCTGCAGTAGAGGTCGACGGACGGAAATCGACCACATCTCCAGTGTAGAGTCGGCTGATGAGGCTCCTCAACAAGATCACAGCAGAAGGTAAGATGCCTGAAAGCCGGAGAAACAGCACCATCGTACCCATCTTCAAGCAGAAGAGGGATGTGACAGAATGCTCATACTAAACTACTGGAATCCTGTGTGATAAGAGATCCTCAAGACTTCTGAGTGGAAAGTCGCATCGGGCAACTGTCAGACCGGCACTACTCTACAGCAGCGAGTGCTGGCCCGTAAATAAGGCCCATGAAGGACAGGTACACTCAGCCAAAATGAACGTGCTCAGGTGGGGGTGCGGAAGGTCACGGAAGGATACAACACAAAACGAGGACGTAAATTCGGTCATGGGAATAGCCCCTGTGCAGCAGAAAAAGCGAGGGCAGAGACTTAAGTGGTACGGGCGCATCTTGAGAAGAGCGGAGGACGCGTGAAACGGCAAGCGTTCACTAAGGGCACCCAAGAACACATTGAAGGTTGTCATCAGAATCCACCCCGGAGATGTCCAAGCAACATCAGAAGACGCCCTGAACAGACTTACAGATGGCCAGACTGTTGGCAAGAACGGCGGACCCGACGACGGCGCGAGATAAAACGTAAGGAGAAGGTTGTAGCTCGTGTGTTGCAGGCCAGCCGTTCAACGGCCTTTTCAGATCCAGCAGCATGTAACAAGCTAGATGAAGAAGTCCGTATCTTTGCGAATAAATGACCCATACCTAGAACTTAACTTTAATCAATTCGATACTTTCTAGTTTGAGATGCCAGCTGGGTTACATAAAAATCTTCGCTGAGAATTTCAAGTGCGAATATTGAAAAGTAAAAATGAAAGCAAGTACTCTCGAGCTCAACGGTGAAGAAGGCTGCCTTGACCACTCCTTTTGGAATGCGCCGTGCATTCATATTCGGCTCATAATCTTAGGGGTGTTTGAGAAATTTTCCTGGTCATTGTATACAACGGTATGCGGGATGAAAATTGTGAAAATAGGTTGAGATTAGTCGGCCATTTTCTGAAGGCAATCTTTTTAAATAAGCAGAAACGTACCCTGAGGGATCGGTTCAATGTCTGCCGCACTTCCTCGTACCGTGACGACAGTCTGTTCTCGCGTTTGACGGCAGCTAGAAATAGATCAAGTTTAGCACTCGTGTGAATCAACTATTCGCGGAGATGGTTGCTGTACGTCAACTTGTTCTTCTGGTAGCTCTCGCCAATATGGGCCACGCTGCAAAATATGGCAAGTAGCTCTGCTTTCTTCTACATCTGTCGATAACAAAGTAACGAATCGTTGCGAAGCACATTCCTTTTCTTATTTATGATCGCTCGAGAATAAAGCAGAAGATTCTGGCCAAAGGAGTTATTTTCGACTGGTTCCTATAAGGTAACTGTAGCGTTTTTTGCAGATATTTTCGAAGTGTTCGAAGCATTGACAACGCTGACGAAGGATGACCTATCAGAATCAGTGAAGGCTGTGAAAGCGGCGAAAATATTGGGCAAGAGCCTGGTAGGAGTAGTACACACTTTTTCTGTACTACTAAGGATCAGTGACAGATTCTCGGGTGATCACCAGGGACTTGTCTACTACATTTGATTCCAGTTTAGTGCCGTTTGATTGATTATCGAGCTGGTAAGAGCGTTATCGTATATTTGACGTCGTTTCGATGTGAAGTAGTCAAAAGCAGTACCCAATTGCACTGGCGCAACATCGGCTCAATTATCTCCTATAGTGCTAAAAAGCATCTATAGTAGACAATTGAACCGAGCCAAAAGTATGATACACTCAATTTGACTGTTATCCAGGAAGAGGTATTGGCGTGGAATGTAGATCTGTATTTGAAATATAGAGGATTCCGTGCGCAAACGATGGAATATTCGAAAGAAGAGAAGGGCGTTTTGCATGAGGTAAGTTGCCAAAGCAGAAAACTCACATTTCTTCCATCACACAGCTCTAAATTCTAATTCAGTTGCTGCGAATCGCTTTTGACGTACTCCTAAGTGGCTTACCGGATGACACTGCATCCAATCAGTGAGATTCTTCTGAATCGCGTTCATTGAATTCTTACGTTCCCTAAGATTTTTTTTCAGAATTGAGCAAGCGTTTCGAAATGGCGGACAGGGATTGTGTGCAAAACATCCACGCCTTCCAAGTGAGTGAGACAACATACATCTTCAAAACACCCTAGCAGTCACTTCGCAGTATAGAGGAAGATCATAGATGCTTACTGCGAATATCTCTCCAGAGGCACTTCAGGCCATCTGGCACATTGAACAAAATCTGAGTCACCTAAAGCCATCATTGGGGTACACTATTATGTGGGTTACTCAGCGTTAACCAGGATGACGTATTGATTATCGTATTGCTGCGTATGGCGGTCTACATACACTGCGTCCAGAAAAGATAGGGACACCCCCAATTTCTTGATTCAAGGAACTGCTCGATACTGTTTGATTCCAAATCTATACTAGTAAATTCAGCACGGCAAAAAACATGGGACTAGGCGATTTGAGCTTCTGGTTTGAACGGCGAAGATTTTGAAGACGATTTTTGCAATGAGTTCGACGGAATCACTGTCCAGAAATGATAGAGACACCTACAAAAAAAGAGCCAGTTGGATGGACAAATTGATGAAAACTAATTTTTTGAACAATATTTATTTCAACAAAATGTTTTGTGTTATGATAGACCATAGAACGTTGTGCTCTATAAAATAACAAAGCCAAATTAATGTCATGCTGGTCCCGACAGGAGTGAGAGCTTTGATATAATTTATTATAAGCTATGGAACAAACATAAAGTACAACTGTTCAATAAGAGCACAGTAAGGAAGACTGCCTCCACAAGAGGTCAGAGCGGGGCGTGGTCTTCTGAGGTGACCATGATACAGAGACCGATACCGTGACATGCCTCTCCTTCCAAGTTTGTCGGCCTCGACAAACATGCGAAATTGTGAAGCAAAGAACTCTCAGTACTAGCAACGGAATGGGATACTGATGTAGCGTCAAATGTCTGGGCAAATTTCTTTGAAAGAAGACACTTTAAAGCATTACACGGAACATTTCTACGCTGACATGTCATATCGGAGCTAATCGTCTTCAACAAGCAATCATAAATCAGTGTGAGCAATATCGTTATTGACGTGAACGAGAGCTATCCTCGGTGCTGACGATTAATCCACTTCTGCTTATGTACAATTGTGCAGGGAATAGTGGTTCATGGGGCTGCCTTCGTTGACCGAGCAGCTTTAGACGTCGTAGGCCTGCTCGTGGTTGCATTCCTATCCTGAGTCCTTCGCACTTGTTCTGGTTGTCATGGAGAACTGCTTGGTGACTGTAGTGGCCTTCGTCGACGTGGAGAAGAGTTCGAGGTGTCCTGTTCACATAAAAAAGAAGAACGTCGTTTACTCGTTCGGAAGGAAAAGGACTCCTCGTCCCTTCAACGTTAAGGTTGTCGTTATTCCGCTCGGAAGAAGTTGATCTTCAGCGACTCACGTTATCTGTTAGCGTTAAAATGACTCGGGATCGGTGAAGCACTGATCCAGTCTTCATTCGTTATCGTTATGATCAAATCACTACCGTTATCGTTATTTATAGAAGAACGACGTTACTGGATTCTTCATTACATTTTTTTTAACTTCCTACAACAAGAATGTTCTACGTTTTTTTGTAATACAGAGCGAAAAGGGAGCTGTTTAGCTATCTGTAACATCAGAGTCCTAAGTAAAACTTCCAGTGAAACACATGGTGCTGAAAAACCGCTATTCTATTATTCGTTAAAACAATTTTAATACAAATCGATAATTTTCCCCATTCAAGCGTGAGGTGGAGACTCACAAATATTTTGTGGTCTTATAACTCATCTCTGGCTGTAATTTGAAAACGAACCTCGTACAAAGCTTAGTTCGTAAGGCCTTTGGCTTAGTCGTTGCTGACTAATTTTTTTCACGTTACTAGACGTTACAGTCTTCGCTATACCATCGCTGCGACTTCGTTAATCACTGTACACTTCGATGTGGCGCCATTTCTTTTGAAAAACCGCTATTTGTTTACATGTCATTTACGTTTCTACTGAGCTTTGGCAGCCATTTTTCTGAGATCGATCTTCACGTTATTTCGTACTCACAACTGGAACTAATTTTTTTCTGCCCGAGCTTTTTTTTTTGGAACCAGGTTCATATGGTTAACTTAAGCTTATGGGCGTAGTTCAAAACACTTGTACAGTACACGGTCGATGAACTACCTTTAAATTAGCTCGAGTTTGATCTACCCGCAATTCTTCAAAAAAAGAACGTACAACTGAATATATTTACGAACGAACTTCGCGATATACTCACAACATAGCAATAGGTTGATTGTTCGTATTGTTACCCAGATAAAGTAGCGCTTATCCCAAGAGACCACAACCACTGTTTTCACCGAACTTCTGGCAGCTGTAAATGGCCTTTCGACATGAGCTTGCCTAATTGTTAGGGCGACTGAGACCGATAATTGTAATGTACTGTATTCTCCTATAGCCTCACCAATCGCTGAAGCATTTTCACAAGTTTCTTGTAAAAATTCTTCTGGTAGAAAAAATAAAACCTTTGCGTAGTGTGAAGTCGCAAAGTTACCATAGTTTTTTTTTCGAACCACGGAGTAATTTAATATTAGACTAAGTAAATTCAATGCGTATCCATTACAAGAATTTCTCAATTTGAAATTCGTCAAAAATAGAGAAAAAACTACATTGGTAAACTATTCGACCATGTTAGTTCGCCTTTTTATTTCATCTAGGTTTGTAGCCTCTTAAAGTTATTTCATTGAATTAATACAAGTCTTTGTTTGGCACCTGGAGAAGTAGCAATTCATGCGACTTGTTCGCCAAGCAAATTGACCACGAAACTAACGAAATGTTCACGGCAGCTTTTATAAAACGTAGTCCACTGTGAGAATAGTGCGATTTTTTTCGCTCCAAAGAAAAAGAAAATAATAGCTTAATTTAACTGTATTTAAACAAAAATTAGCCTTGGAAGGAATATTCTTCTTCGCTCTCTCAAAAGTCGAAGTCGTTCTCGAGACTTTTGACGGTGTAATTTCGACGGCCTGCTATTATGCACAAAGAACCAGCAGACGGAAAACAGTAATTAATTAGATAGCATTGAGATTTCTGGATTTCTATCGTAGAATTGATTCTAGCAAGCATTTCTACTAAATCAAATTTTCAAAAGTATTAAGTTGTTTTCTCTGAGGATCTTTTACCGAGAGGCGAAGGATTGTTGCTTCCTTTTTTTTTACCGCAAAATGCGCTAGCCAAAAAAGTAGTTATATGAATCTCAATATGAAGCCGGTTGGGTTGGTACGCCGTAATCTCGACCCCAAAATTTTGTTATTTTGAGAGCTAACTTATGCAATTTTGTTTTTCCCTGAAGGTCCGTTTGAATATCGTGCCGACTATTTTTTTAAGGTTTTAAACCTAATTCCAAAATTATGATCCAAATTCAGCATACCTCGACACAATTCATTGCAATTTTCCAAGACAGATTTTGCAGTCCATGTTCTAAGCTTTTCTGCTTTTCACGCAAGGTTTATAGTAG